>CAJDSM010016318.1:7268-23528 GCA_903981925.1 Ostrea lurida
TACCATGTGCACACACACACGTGCTCACATATATGTGTATTAATGATGCACTATATNACGTTCCCACATATATGTGTATTAATGATGCACTATATAGTGCTTTATTTTTTGAATTGCGAACTGCGTTCTAGAATGCAGTTCACTTTTGAATAGTGAATTGCGAACTGCGAACTGCGTTCCAAAATCTGATTGCCCCTTGCAGGGATGGTTTAAAGCACTGAGATACGGAGAATCACCCAATCGAATGCTAGATAGCGTGGTAAATAATATGTAAATATTACTGTTCCAAAAGTCAAGAAGCTCTAGGCTTTATGTTGGTTTTCCGGAAAACGTAGGGTTCGGTTTCATTGTGTAACTAACATGACGGACAAGCAATAAAGAAGATAATGAATAGCTTGTGGCCTAAAGTAAAACACAAAAGCCACTGTTGTATCAACATGAATGAAAGGGAAAGAAAAAGCGATGATGTCTTCTTATCAAGTGTTACGGTATGTATCATGGGACTGCAAAGTAGATCTAAAAGTAGGCCATCTCTATGGATGTACTTCAAGCCCTACTCACATTTATATGGTAATGCCTTCATTACAATGCGGGAACTTGGGTAATAGCGTCAATTTCAGTCAAGAAAATAAACCCCGCCAAATAGTAAAGGACAAACAAGAATAAAGTCCAATTGAAAAGGTAAATACTCCTTTGTTAGATTTTAAGAAAAAAATCTGCAATTTTCTGCAATGCATTGCAATATTCAAAGTAATATTATAATCTATTTCTACATGGATTTTGCTGGAGATACCCAACTTTATTCTACTTATCCCTGTGTCCAACCATTTACAACACGTCAGTGCCATATTGTTGCACTTCAAAATATTTGTAGCCATTTAGTGAAGAGGGAAATAAACCACCTGACATACGGCTTGACTCTGATACTTTATCTTCCAAAGCCCAAAACTCATATCAAAGAGATGCTCAAAATTCCTGAAATGCGATGATTTTTCTAAATGTAATGATACACAAATAATGTTAGGAGGAGATACCAGAGTTGCTATTGATTTGAAGTACATGTAATAATAGTACAGACAGCTGAATTCAATGAGCGTGCTACCTTAGTTCAACTTTTAAAAATTTTTACCAAGGAGACAAATCACATGACACATGTCCTCCTTGATGCTTGAAGGAAATAAATGTTTCAAGCATTATCTCGCTTTGAAGGATGTAGAAAATGTTTTTGCTCGTGAGGGATTTACGATCTTTAAAATATATTATATTTTTTCTTATGACGCAATGAACTTCGCATTTTCGTGACAAGAAAAGCACTCGGAAACACTACTAATGATAAATGGCGTATTAACGAATGCATTTGTGTCTCTAAAGAAAAAAGTATATACATGTAATTAATTGTACAATTAATGAAGAAAACTTCCGTTATTGAAAACATATATATTTGAATTAGCGAACGTTTTTCATTAATGTTTCTGTAATTGCCTCATTAGTGAAATAGCATTTGCAGATTGAAAACAAATCTTTGTTGCCTATTCCTCCAGACAACATAAATTTTGCACTTCATTTGATGCCTAGAATGATCTTAAATCAATGTGGATAAAATTTCCTTCCAATCACAAGAAAATAATCCAAATGTGAGATAAATCAACTATTTTCTTTTCAGTAAATGTATTTTCAATTTTCGAAGTGAAGAACATGGCCAACTGTCACCTCTAACTACACTATTTACAATAAATAATGAAATGATTTTTTTAATGTTTACATTCAGATTGTACAACTTTGTGTGATAATTTATATTTTTTGATATTTATTGGCAATCCATGCAAGAGAGGATTATAACCGTTTTTCAGCACTAGCACTCTTTTCTTATACATAACATTGCATAATGCAGTTCGTTTTTGACTGTTCTGTTCAATTGCAAGCTACTCAAAGGATTAGGCGGGAATTTTGGAATAGGTATTAAAAAACGTATGTATACATTATAAGGGTTTTAAAAATGTGAATTATAAGCAATGAATTCTATTTTTTTGAAACGGCGTGTGCAAACAAATTTTCATAACGCGCGTTATTCAATTGTATGCACATACCATAGCAGTAATGAGACTACATCTTTAAAAAAATAAAATTCATCGCTTGAATGTCTGCTTGATGATCGCTGGCTTTTACCCATCTAGGTGCCGACCAAGCTCGAAGTAGCTTACCGGTAACTTGCATGATCGAGAGAAAAAACTATATATTACATGACATGGCAACAAGCCATATCCCTAAGACGAGCAGTACAAATGCCCGCTCAGAGAAGTTTAGCTTGGGTTCCCTCTAAATGGTTTGGCACCTCTTAAACCAACAACACATCCGCCATACCTAAAACAACCACTTGTCGTCTTCCGACAAAACCACCTCCATACCCAGAGCTCCGAAGAGACTCTACCGGAAGTAGGCCCACAACCCGTCCAAACGCTGCCACTAATAGTAACGTGTATCGGTCACCCATCCATGTTCTAATGTTCAATGTTCTAGGGTGACCGGGTAGCATAGTGGTTAAAGCACTTGCTTCTCACCGCTGCGACCCGAGTTCAATCCTCGTGCGGCAGTGGTAGTATGTGAGAGGGTATGGTGTCGCCTACTCGGACTCGTGGGTTTCCTCCGGGCACTCCGGTTTCCTCCCACATAATGAACCCCCTCACGCCAAAATCTGCGCAAGTCGGTTAAATAGCTAGTTTTTAGCTTAATGTTAATTGTTTGATATATAAGTCCGACTTTCAAAATAAAGCTTATTTTCATTTCATTTTAACATGCTCGCCCGTTGCTTAACTGCGTGATCAAGAGAGAGGCTCTACCATATCACCAGACAAGCTAGCTCAATATAGGGCAGTATAAGTTCTATATCGCAACCATATATAGGATCTTTCATGATTTGTGTTCGGATATGACTATATATACATGTACTAGTATATGATTTCCATCCCCGAGCTCTATCCAAGTCGATGTGTGTTTTCGATCCCTGAGCCTTAACGAGGGGCTGGAAATCACATAACGAGTTGGATAATAAATCATATCCAACCACAAACCAAGGGAGATTCTTTTAATCACATTTTTTATCCTTACAGACTTTTAAATTACCTAACCTGACATACAATTGTAACATTACGCCGCTAGAAATACATGTAGTTCGTTGAGAAATAATAATAAAAAGGAATTGTGGCCGTCACAATATTTAGTTTATTTTAAAAAAAAATCATTCTCAAATGGGACCACACATCCCGTTTTCTCCAGATTTAGCTCCGTTCGACTTCTTTCTGTTTCCCAAATTTAAATTCCACCTATCTGGAAAAGAAATGCTCTTGGGCCTGCAATTTATCAGTATATGATGGGTGTTTCTATTAAGTAGTATGGAAAATGTATGAAATTCCAGAAGTGGATTGATTGTCTAAAAAGTGTATCCAGGCCAAGGGTGAGGACTTTGAAGGGCAGGGACGAGTAAATGGATCAAAGATTAATAAATGTGGGTGAAAACAACCAATTTTAAGTGTCATTATGTTTGGAACATTCCTCGTATTGAAAACTAGCTATATTGCTAAATACCCGAGGCTAATATGTCATCCTGAATAAATAAGGTCCTTTAATTTATTATGTCACGTGGCGTAGGAATACAAAGTGTGGATATGAGCACAATATTGATTGAGTGATATCCACAGTATAAAAGGGTAATTATGTGATAAAATAACATAAATCTGGCAACAAAATATCTTAGTTTTATGATGAAATTCTGACAACAAAATATTGCTGCTCACAAGCTTTTGAACGTCTCTTTTTTACTTTAAAAGCTCAGCGCAACTTCACAAATACATGTAATGTCTGTTTTACCTTTGTTGAGCGTTGCTGAGTGGCATTTAATACATTAGACATTATGACACTATATAATCATCATTTTAAAAAAAAATCCAACTAGAAACTTTCAAAAAACATATAGAACACTATCTTTATCATATATTACGATTCCATTATAAACATCATTTGAAGAAGCGCAGATTGACGTATAGTTGTATACCAGGGCTGCGTTCAAGATCGTAGCGGCTACGTAGGGCTCGGTATGCGCTAACGAACTTGAACGGCATGCTAGGCTAAGCCCTGGACTGGCGTTCAAAGATCCGTAGCAGCTTACCTAGCCCGCTAGCTAGAAAATCTTTAGGTAATCTTGAACGCAAACTGTATGAATTACGTTTTGTTTTTGCTAAGCGTCCAAGGGTTAGCCTAGCAATGCCGTTCAAGTTCGTACGCTAAACCGAGCCCAACGTACGTCGCTAACCGAATCCCCCTTGAACGCAGCTCTGACGTAGCGAAAACAAGCGTTAATCATACAGTGCGTCAAGATACCCTAAGATTTTCTAGCCTAAGCGACTAGGCTAGCTCTATGCTCTTGAAAGCAGTCCTGGGCTGTGTTTCAGGTATCGTAGCTGCTAGTTTACGTTGCAAGGCGAGATGAACGTACTGTGATGAATTAACGCTTATATATCCCTATGTAGGTTTAACCATTGCATATCGTTCAAATCAGTAGCGCTACGAGCACTACGTAGAGCTCTGCGTGCGATCTGCCTTGATTAGGCCTCAATCACGAATCAAGTTCCCGCTCAAATCGGAGCATTGCTCGGCCCTTTTACGTTATGTCGAAGGAAAGTTTGTGCGGTTTGTCTGGCTACCTAACTCGGCTATAAATATAGGATCGGGTACAGACTAAGGAAAGGTTCGCTGGCTCCGATGCAAAACATATAGCCTGTGCCTTGTGCATGAGCAAGTCGACATTTCCAATGGCATAGTTTTAATCTCGCTTAACGGACATTAATCTCTTTACACATCTTTTCCTACCATGCCTGTAAAAACATTAGGTGCTTTTGATTTTTATTGAATATTAAGCTACATGTACCTTTGTTAAAAATTTTAGCTTTTGAAATATGGGGTTTACATTCTTGGAGAAACGAGTCCCGAAAAAAAGCCTAATATTCAAAATTAAACGAGGAATGTGAAGGAACCCTTGTCAAGCTTTTAAATATACGTGGGTTGTTGTATTGAATTTAGTTAACAAAATTAGATCAATTCGCCTCGCTTAAGTCGACGTGTGTTATCAAATCTTAGATTTCTTGGATTTATGTGCTTGTTTCGAAAATATAACCTGTCCCCGATGAACCGATTAAAATTTAACTTCCTGTCTACTGGTTTAACGACTGACATCAAGCACGCGATTAATACACGCCACCAGAAACCCACAGAATTTCTACCAGAGACCTTGAAATAGTTTCTTCCCTTCCAGAGCATCAGACTTCCTACTTCTCGATTCGGGGTTTTGATGACGTTGTGTGATGTCAGAAGAATGCTGTGTCTTGAATTAGATTAACACACACCAATAATTGCACTAAAAAACAAGCAAGAGGACCAACATTTCGTGAAATAATTTATTATGATTATTATAATTAAAAAAACGCCTGAGAGCGACGTGTTTCCTGCCGCTCGGTACACAACCGCAGTCATTAATGAACACCGAGCATTACTGACAACGTGAACATCAATGTATCTTTGCATTCTTTGGCGTATATGAAATTCATATTGAGACGAGATACATGTACGTTCTGATTATAAAGGAAAATGGTGTATTTTGACCAAAGAAGTCTTAATGAAATTATATTGAGCGTTACGGTATGATATTTGCGTATATAAATGTATTATAACAATAACATGGATAATCGTTTCACATTTTTCTTTGGAACACACCACACGCACGTACGCACGCACGCCACGCACGCCACGCCACGCACGCACGCACGCAACACACACACAGCAACACACCACACACACACACACACACACACACACACACACACACACACACATCACACACACACACCACACACACACACACACAACACCACACACACACCACCATACACACCCCCCACACACAGAAAGAGTAAGAATTCTAAAGTTTTCGTACTATAGGACCTTGAAAAATTATTTTATTCGGAGATATAATTTGTATTATGTTTTTAAGTTCCTATATGAACATATTTCAAACTTTTTATTGCATTTTTTTTCTCTTTTTTTTTTCAGAAAAAAGATCTAATAAAGGCTGGCAATTCATTAAGGTACGGTAGACCTCAGGTCCTTTGATGATTTTTTTCCGTCGTACTCTTTTTCTCCACAAACAAAAACACAAGTACAATATCGTATATATAGGGCCTAATAACAGATGAAACACGATAAGGTGGAGAAATTATTTTCCTCGTCTTCTATAGGGTAGGGAATCTAAATGGAACTCAATTAGGCTTTTATGATCAAAAATAGCATTGAAATGCGTGCTAATCGCTGTTTTTGCCCGTTAAGAATTCATTCCCATGTTTTCCGAAAATCAATTTCATTATTCCCAACGGTATCGACGATCGGAGGTGCCGGGGTATTTATTTTTGTCCTGCCTGCCATTAATTCTTTAAATTTTAAACTTGCGTTATACTTTTGAATATTGGATGATAGGGCTCGCATATTTCATAAGTGCATTTAATCTTTGGCAACCGCAATCTAATTAAAAATTATACAGATCCTTTGATCTCGCTCCGATAGAATATCGGAGCGTCAGATATGTTTTTAATCAAGATTGCTTGGCACAAAAATATTTTTATCTTTTCTGACCTTGAACCTGGACAGTGTGAACCTATTTTAAAGAAAAGTAATAGGGCAATGTTCTATATCTCTTTTAAATTAATTCAATGTGGCTTTCATACTCTGTAATATACATGTTAGATGTCTCAAGACAAAATCTTTATTTTCCATCTTTGTTGGACATCGGGACAGTGTAATATATTACCTTTTTCAAACACTTTAAAAAAATACTCTATAATTTTCCTTTTCCTCTTTTTTCGCCTATGTACTTGAACACAAAATTCCTCACTGTAAATTTTCATAGTCAGGGAATGAAGGTGATTTTCAATTTAACCCCGCTTGTTGATTCCATTGAAAACAACCCCTTGAAGTCCACGATTAAGGCCCCAGTACTCCTGCTCAAGTCGTAAGAGGCGACTTAAATGAGGCGGCGTCTTGGAACTGCAGAAAACCGAGGCTCCTTATCACAGGCAGGTGCTCCCTCCTAACTCCTCCCTAACTCCCTCCCTTCCAGTAGCTAGCCGAACATACCGTAGGCCTAACTTTTGCAAGCCCTTCACCATACTCTTTCATTGCGTGAAAAGATTCTCGAGCGGGACTCAACATTATACAGCCAACCATTGACAAAGTGTCCTTCTAGATACGAATGAAAGACAAAAAAAATTAAAATAAATAAATAAAAAAAAAAATAACACGTGTAAAGACAATGAACTTCCTTAGTTGATTAGAACAAGATCCATTCCCGTTGTTTCCAGAGTCCTCTTTGACTTGTCAGTTTTACACAGAAAGTTTTGACACATTGCATGTCTGAACTGCCATGTTTCAAAAATTGCTGTTGGTAAACGGGCCTTGCAACTGTTATCTAAAGTGTAGATGACTTTATATCAGTTCACTTCCGAATCGGTAATAGTGTACAAAGTGCACAAAAAACATGCCAGCACTTTTCACGGTCTGTCGTTGTTTATTTTCAGTGGCAGTTTTACGCCTGAATCTGTAATTGGATATTGTTTTGTGATTAACATAAAAAGACAAGCAACACGCAACGAAACAGTAGGACGAGCATTAAAAAAAGAGGAAATATTTAGGTTAAAAGAACAAACGATTAAGGCATCGATCATTGGGTGCTAACATTTCATGTTTGAACTGACTTTCAGAATTCCGTCCATAATTACTTGGTTAAGTTCTAATTGAAAAGTATAGTCTCAGAGGACCAGGGGGAGAGAAAGAAGAAAAAAACCGACGTCTTTTTGTTTGCATAACCGTGGTCATTTTCTTTATCATCAAATTTAATTGAACAGTATAATATATATATATATATTTGTAAATCATCACCAAACGATGACAATTCTTACAAGTATGTTTAGCGTTGGGTAATGAAAATGATACTAGTTCTCTCCCAGCACATCTTAGCATTGATTGTTTACCACTAGCACCGTGACCGAAAAAAAACTGAACTACATCGTTAAAATAAGGTTTTTTTTCAAATTTGACAGATGACAGGAAATCCATTATCGCATTGTGCCTTTTGATTTAAGATAAATTTAGAAACTAATCTTCCCATGGGATTCGCAGTATTGTGTCATGTGTCTACATATCGCACCTCTTGTCAGTTACTTCTCGTACTTCTAGTCAGGTAGTTTTGCGAACCTCCAGCCAGCCCGGCACTTCTAACCAGTATCTCTATTCAGTCTGGAACCTGGAGCCCTTCGAACGTTCTCGTACTTCTAGTCAATAGTTTTGGAACCTTCCAGCCAGCCACTATTCGCACCTCTTAACCAGTAGTCCTCGGCACCTGTGTCGGTACAAGATGCGACCACTTCTAACCTCTCGCCCGCAACCCAGTATGAAAGCAGTCATAACGTAAAGCGGTTCATAAAAAGCAGTCATGAGAACTGTTTAGATATAACTTAGAGTAGACCGTAAACGGTCATAGTGTGTCATAGAACTGTTCCTTTAAGTTAACGTCGAGTGGTCATAGAAACAGGCTCTGAATAGGAGTTTTCTTATCTAGACAGGCTCTGGTCAAGAATTAGAACGCTCTGTGTATATATAGATTAATCGTTTGGAAACTGGCAGTTCATTTTAAAATTCTCACGTAATGGTTCAGTGTCAGTGAAATATGCCGCTGTGAAATTAAATAGGACTTGCCTTTTTCTTACATAGACAAAAATTAATTTGTTAATCTAAGAAAAACAGTCGAATGGCATAATTCTCGTTCAAATATAAATAGCAAAAAATTAAAAGAAATTTACCGATCGGATGTTCAATCTGTAATAGACGTCCATTTCACCATTTAGATTTTTGTTTTGCAGGGGTTTTTTATTTACTATCTTTTTATAACCAAACCAGAAGACAATAATTAATTAATTAATTTTCTCGATATTTATATTTAATGTTCACTTGTCAATTCTAATGAAATTGAGGACAAAACTGCGGGTGATTCTAGTTATACGATAGGCAGACGGGAAACTATTCTGAGGCCATCATATTATATTTATCAACGCAATGATTCTAATCTAGAAACAGCTCTTTTTCTTAGGAGGATTCTGGCCCAGAGACGTTCTATTCAGCAGTAGGAAATCGAGACTTACAGTCCAGCATTTCTAAGTTAACAGGAGCGTCGTAAGAAAGTTCAGGAAACAGTCTAGAGGCAGTTCAGCAGAGCTGTTCTAAGTTAACTTAGAGCAGTCGTAGAGGCAAGCTTAAAGCAGTAGCAAGCTGTTCTAAGTTAACTTATACAGGCGGTCCGTAGAGCAGTCTTTACAGCAGCTCTAGAGGCAGTCAGCAGAACTGTTCTAAGTTAACTTAGAGGCGGTCATTAGAACTGCTCTACGGCCGTTTTAAGAAGGTAGAGTTAGGATGTTTGTTGACAGTTAGTGTTCCGCCACCTCAGTAGTAACCTTCGACTCCGTCGTAGTTCGCACCTCAGTCAGTATCTCGCCACGTAGTACTCTCGCCCATCATTTTCAACTCCATCTATTGCTCCCAGTCAGTAGTCTCGCACCGACAGTGTCTCGCACCTAGTAGTAGTTCTTCCACACCTCCCATTAGTACCTCGACTCAGTAAGTCTCCCCTCACATTCCACCACTTCGCAAGTAGATCCACCCGTCATACTCCGCTCTCCATCAGGTCCTACACCCTTAGTCAAGTATTCTCCACCTATCGTTCTCACCTCTTAGCAGAGCTCGCTAGTCAGTATCACCCTCTTCGTGTCCGACCTCATCAGTATCTCACCTGATAGTGTTCTCGCCTCTAGTCAACCTCGCTTAGTCAGTAGTTACCTCCGTCGTCGACCTCTGCAGTACACAGTAGTAATCTCCACTCAGTCATCCCACTCATCAGTTTCTCCTCCTCCAGTAGTCTCCCCTCCAGTCAAACCTCGCTTCAGTCAGTACCACCTCAGCGTAGTCCGCACCTCTATAGTATCACCCCCGTCAGTCTCTCGCCTAGCAAGTCCGCCTCTTAGTCAGTAACACGTCTAGTCTACTTTGACCGTGTCCAGTATCCGTACGTCCAGTCAGATTCCTCTGCAAACGTCTATACATCAGTCAGTGTTCTCAATTATTTTCACTATATGACCTAGGAGCGTATGCGTGTTGCTGACAGATTTATATGGTTCAAACAAATTACATCAAGAGATCAGATAACTCACAGGACGCCCTCTGTGACCCCTCATACTACTCACGAGATGTACTCTGAGTTGCTTGGTTATCTTATGGCATGGGATATTACATCAATTTGTTCTAGCCTAGATACAGTCTCCTGGACAAACTTGAACAATTGCCGACGTTATGCTAGGCATGGCTTCTTTTTGAAAAAGAAACTGAGATTTTGTAAAGAACTGTATTCTAAATAAATATATATACAATATCCAATGTTCTATGTCTAGTTCTAGGCTAGCAAATGATGCAATTGGTCTGAGATAAAGCGCATTGTGTTTCGTGTTTCCTTCCATGCTTATTTCATCCACAGGATATCAGAAATTAAGCAAGTATTGTGTTACAGACAGTTCTTTCGAGTGGCAAGGAGAAGGTATTAATAGTGTCCGCTTCGGATTTCTTTTGAAGTTAAAATAAATTGAGATTGCTGAGCTCTTTTTATCAATCTGCAATTACTCATTGTGAAGAAAAAAAAAGAAACAAGGTGTGTTTGTGAAACACTAATGCCCCCATATTCCACTTGTCAGTGGAAAGGGCTTGTCATAATAATTATGCATGTGAAATATGAAAGGTCTATCACTTACCGTTTAAAATTATGGCCAACGTTAGAGTTTTTTTTAAGTAGGTCAAATTTAAAGGTCGAGGTCAGGGAAGTCAATTTTCACCAGTTGAAAGGACTTGTCATAAGGGATACCCAAATGAAATATGAAAACTATATATCTCTTGTCATTCAAACGTTGTGGCAAATGTTAGTTTTTGAAAAGGTCAAGGTCAGGAGGTCAAGAAGTTTGGTACCAACGAAAAATTCTAAAGGAACATACATGTCAAATATCAAATCACATAAAAAACACTTCTAATACCACGAAAGTCACAATGACGTAACAAGTATAGCAAGGGGACTATTTTAGGTGTGATATGACTTGTCCACTACGGATTATTGGTTGTTGTTGTCGATATGAGAATAAATAATACAAACAGCAGAACGTATTTCTTTGTTGCATTGCGTATTTCGTTTTTAGCCGGGTACTCGGCTATAGGCATGGCCTGCTCTGCGCGTAGTAATCCGGAAGCGGCCCCAACAACCGCCAAAATAAACTTACACTCTTCATAACCAATCCATCGTAGTTTGTTTTTGAATGTTACATGTACATCCATGATAACTCTGTAATTTCAAACCAAGTTTTGATATTCAAAACAATTGAAAGTGAAAGGGATTTTGTAGTAGTGTAGCGGACAGTTTAAAAGAAAACTTGTACTGTCTCTCTAGTGAGCTAGCGAGGCTTTTCTGGCCATGATGTAGAGTTTCTATCTTGATCACGCAATTTAAGCAACGGCAAAACAGTACCCGGCTATCAGTACATTAAGTACTTTGATTGCTTTATGTACTCGGATTATATAATCGTAAATCTTGTATTTTCTGCGGGTGGACAATTCCTTAAAGATAGCAAATTATATTTTACGTTTCATTTATGTGGATTTACATCTACATGTACATATATGTATTTTTATGCCCCTGTGATAGAAGACTTCTGCAATCCATGCATGAGACTGATTTGAATACAGTTTGTTCTCGGTATTATTTCTGGTTGTTCCTCTATCGTGAGAAACATATTCACTTTTTAGTGTGTCAGGAGAGAGAGAGAGAGAGAGAGAGAGAGAGAGAGAGAGAGAGAGAGAGAGAGAGAGAGAGAGAGAGAGAGAGAGAGAGAGAGAGAGAGGAGAGAGAGAGAGAGAGAAGAGGGAGATGGAGAGAGAGAGAGAGAAGGAGAGAGAGAGAGAGAGCAGAAGAGAGGAGAGGAGGAGAGAGGAAGAGCGAGAGAGAGAGAGAAGAGAAGAGAAGAGAGACCGGAGATGAGAGAGAGAGTTGTTATTTGCATGTAACGGATAATGCATAAATTATTTATTCATATTTTATTTCCATTAGACATCAATAAATATTTCTTTCTACATTCACTTCTCTAAGCCCATTCTACAAATTGAACAAAAATACACCAATTTCTGTATAACTTTACAACAAAAAGAAAAGATATCCTCTCAAGATATTCGTCTGAAATTCATGCAAGGGATCCGAAAAGAACCGGAAATATATTTGCCAGTGTTGCAAACCACGTGATCAAAAAGCTACTTGTGTCGACCAGTTCGCCTTATTAACAAAACCTGAACGTTGCGTTGTCATTGTGATCACTCCTTAACAAGACCTCTTGTACCAGTTGAGTAGGAGACGCATGCTGCCTAAGGACATTTTCAAATATTACAATTTCTGGATGCAAATAAAGCATACAATGCCTCACGTTTATTACGTGTGGACGACTCAAAAATCTGATCACATCGTTAAGTACGGGATGAGGAACTCATTTTGATTTGTCAGTGAATATTAGATACTACCACTACGTAATTAGGTTGTCAGTATATAGATATTACTAGCCTTGGCATTTTTTTACTACCGGTAAATCCACAACACAATGCCAGATGAATGTACATGTAAGTGTGTACGTTTCCTAGCAATGTATCATTTAAGTATGACGTTGACTTATAATATGACCATATGACCCCTTGACTCAGAATTTTCACTGTCACATATTTATTACATATACAATTAGAATCTGGAATGGTAGTCATTATATACGACAAACACAGCATAGTATGGAGGCACAGACACATAAAAGTTTTGTGCTTATGTGTACTAGTCCTCCATACTAATGCTAGTGGTTTTGTCGTATATAGTATACTACATTCAAGATTCTAATTGTATATGTAATATACTGTGACAGTGAAAATTCTAGTCAGGGGACATATGCGTCATATATTATAACAGTCATACGTCGATACATTAAATGATACATTCGCAGGAACTCGTAACACGTTACTGCTACATTTCATCTGGCATTTGTGTGGAGTTTCCGTAGTCTAAAAAAATACTGCAAGGCTAAGTAATATCTATATCTGAACAACCTTAATTACCGTACTGGAGTAGTATCTAATATTCACTGACAAAATCAAAATGAGTTCCTCATCGTACTTAACGATGTGAATCAGATTTTTGAGTCGTCCCACCACGTACTAAACGTGAGGGCATTGTATGCTTTATTGCTCCAATCAAAATTGTATATTCTGAACATATGTCTTGAGGCAGCATGCGTCTCCTACACTCAACTGGTAACAGAAAAAGGTCTTATGTTAAGGAGTGATCACAATGACAACGCAACGTTACAGCGGTTTTGTTAATAAGTGCGAACTGGGTCGACACAAGTAGCATTCTTTTTGATCACAGTGGTATTGCAACACTGGCCAATATAATTATCCGCGTTCTTTTCCAGGATCCAAATTGCATGAGATTCAGACGAATATTCTTGAGCCAGGATACTCTTTTCTTTGGGTGTTGTAAAGTTAATACGAAATTGGGTTATTTTTGTTCAAATTTGTAGAATGGGCTTATAGCACAAGTGATATGTAGAAAAGAAAATATTATTATGTCTAATGAAATCAAAATATCGAAATGAAGAGATTAGATGTGTTAATGACATCTTTGTATCGACAGCAAAAGATCTCTCCTCTCTCTCTCTTCTCTCGCTCATTCTTCTCCTCTCTCTCCTCTCACTCGTCTCTCTCCTGCTCTCTCCTCTCTCTTTCTCCTTCTCTCTCTCTCTATCTCCATCTCCTCTCTCTCTACCATCTCTCTTCATTCTCTCCTCTTCTTCTCGTCTCTCTCTCTCTCTCTCCTCTCTGCGTCTCACTCTCTCCTCTTCCTTCTCTCTCTCTACTCTCTCTCTCTCTCTCTCTCTCCTCTTCTCTCCTCTCTCCTGACTACACTAAAGAAGTGAATATAACGTTCATCTCACGAATAGAGGACAACCAGAAAATAATACCCGAAGACAAAACTGTAAATTCCAATATCAGTCTCGTGCATGGATGCAGAAGTCCCTTCTAATCACAGGGGCATAAAAATTCCATATAGTACGTGATGGTAAATCCCATAAATGAACGTACAAATAATAATTTGTTATGCTTTAAGGAATTGTCCACCCGCAGAAAACAAGATTTAACGATTTATAAATGAGTACAGTAAGCAATCAAAGTCACTAATAGTACTGATAGCGGGTACTAGTTTGCCGATTGCTTTAAATAAATTGCGTGATCAAGAAAGAGAAAAAACTCTATACAAAATCATGGCCAGAAAAGCCTCGCATAGAAAATCAACTTAGAGAGACGTATATAAACCACAAGTTTTTCTTTTACTGTCCGCTACAGCTACTACAAATCCCTTTCACTTCAAATGTTTTTGAATAATCAAAACATTGGTTTGGAAGATTACGGAAGTTATCATGGATGTACACATGTAACATTCAAAAACAACTATACGATGGATTGGTTTAATGAAAGAGTGGGTAATTTTTTGGGGGCGATTGTTGGGATGCCGCTTCCGGATTAAACGCGCAGAGCGGCCATGCCTATAGCCGAGTAACCAACGGCTAAAAAAACGAAATAAGCCCATTGCAATTCAAAGAAATACGTTCTGCTGTTTGTATTATTTATTCTCGATATCGACAACAACAACCAATAACCTAGTGACAAAGTCAATATACACCTCAAATAGGTCCCTTGCATATCTGTTACGTCATTGTGACTTTCTCGTGGTATTTAAAGTTTTTTATGTGATTTGAATATTTGACATGTTAGCTCCTTTAGAAATTTTTCGTTTGGTACAAAACTTCTTGACCTCCTGACCTTGAACCTTATTTCCAAATCAAAAACGTAAACATTTGGCCACCAAAACGTTTGTGAATGACAAAGAACGATATCGTATTGAGATAAGCATTTCAGTAATGTTCCGACTCGTAACTCGCGCTATCGAGAGTCGCTCCACAGATGAAGCACCAGTCCTTCACCGGTCGAAAATTTGATCGATCGGCTTCCAAGACCTCAACTTATTAGGCGTAGAAGGAGTACCTGTTCAGATCCATCAATTCAATGAAAAATTTCTGGGCACGGATAGGCCGGCCCGGGACATCTATAAGACCACACAGAAAAGCGAACTAATGCACGACAAAACATCGTTGTGGGATGGGCCAGCATGAATAAACGGTAAGTGATGCTTTCATATCTTTCACAATGCATAAGTTTATAACAAGCCCTATTCCACTGTACCGTGGATAAATAATGGGGCTTAGTTGTTTCACAAAAACACACTAACTTGTTTCTTTTTTTTTCTTGCTTCACAATGAGTAATTGCAGATTGATAAAAGAGCTCAGCAATCCAAATTTATTTTTAAACGATTTCAAAAAGAAGATTCCGAAAGCGGAACACTATTAATTGTTGGAACTTCCACTTCGCGCCACTCGAAGAACTGTCTGTATACTTAAAAAAATTACTTGCTTAATTTCTGGAATATCCTAGAAATAACATAGGCGGGGTATCAGAGAAACATCATGCGAAGAACTCTGGTAGGTAGCAACTGACAAACGTCATTAGATCAAATGCTGGCATCTGAATAATCTCAGACTGCACACATAAGGAAAGTGTCGACAGAGAGATGCGCGAGTCATTTCGCCTGCTAAGCCCATCATTGAAACTTGGATAACAAGAACTTGGAATATTGAGATATTTTATTTATAGATAAACAATAATTCTTTGCAATAATCTTAGTTTTCTATCTTTTTTCAGAAAGAACCATGCATAGCATAACGTCGGCAATTGTTCGAGTTTGTTCCCAGGAACTGTATCTAGGCTAGAACAATAAATGTAATATCCCACAGTGCCATAATAGGAATAACCAAGGCTAAACTCGAGTGGGCAGTAGATCGTAACATATAGTGCGAGGAATCTAACGATGGAGCGATATCCTGGATACCGATGTGGGTTGTGAAGAGAACAATAGTAGGGAATCAAGGATTAGCCAAAGCACAGAATGATCTGATGATCATGAAGTCGGGTCTGGGCGGGAATGGAACTCCCAT
>CAJDSM010016319.1:2861-21584 GCA_903981925.1 Ostrea lurida
GAGTGCGTTCAGATGTAGCGACTACGTTGGGCTCGTGTAGCGCTACGAACTTGAACGGCATGCTAGGGCTACTCTGACGTAAGCAAAAACAAACGTTAATTCATACAGTGCGTTCAAGTACCTAGATTTCTAGCCTAGCGGCTGGCAGCTGCTACGATCTTGAACGCAGTCCAGGGCTGGCCTAGCATGCCGTTCAAGTCGTAGCGTCAACCGAGCCCTAGTAGCCGCTACGTCTTGAACCAAAGCCTGGTATAACAACTATACCGTCCAATCTGCGCTTCTTCAAATGTTTATAATTGGAATCGGGAATTATGATAAAGATAGTGTTCTATATGTTTTTGAAAAGTTTCTAGTTTGATTTTTTTTTAAAATTGATATATATAGTGTCATAATGTTTCTAATCGTATTAAATGTGCCACCAGCAACGCAACAAGGTAAACAGACATTAATTATTGTGAAGTTGCGCTGAGCTTTTTAAAAGTTTAAAAAAAGAGGGAAACCGTTCAAAAGGCTGTGAGCAGCAATATTTGATTGTCAAATTCATCCATAAAAACTAAGATATTTTTGTGCCAGATATTTATGTTATTTTTATACATCAATTAACCCTTTTTATACTGTGAGATATCACTCAATCAATATTGCCTATTCCACAACTTGTATTCCTCGCCACGTGGACATAATAATTAAAGGACGCTTATTTTATTCAGGATGACATATTAGCCTCGGGTATTTAGCAAATATGCTAGTTTCAATACAGGAAGTTCCAAACATAATGACACTTAAATTCGGTTGTTTCACCCACATTATTAAATCTTTTGATCCATTTTACCGTCCTGCACCTTCAAAGTCCTCACCCTTGGCCTGGATACCTTTTTAGACAAAACTCAATCACTTCCTGGAATCATACATTTTCCATTACTTACTTAATAAAACACCCATCAATATACGTGATAAATTGCAGGCCCCAAGAGCATTTCTTTTCCAGATAGGTGGAATTTAAATTTGGGAAAGACAGAAAGAAGCAGTCGACGAAGCTAAAATTGGAGAAACGGGGATGTGTGGTGTCCCATTTGAGAATCGATTTTTTTTTTTAAATAAAACTAAATATTGGACGGCCACAATTCCTTTTTAATTATTATTTTCAACGAACTACATGTATTTCTAGCGGCGTAATGTTACAATGTATGTCAGCGTTAGGTTAATTTAAAGTCTTGTAAGGATAAAAAATGTGATAAAGATAAACTCTCCCTTGGTTTGTGGTTGGGATATGATTTTATTATCCAATCGTCGTTAGTGATTTCCAGCCCCTCGTTAAGGCTTCAGGGATCGAAAACACACATCGACTTGGATAGAGCTCGGGGATTGGAAATCATATACTAGTAACATGTATATATAGTCCATATCCGAACACAAATCATGAAAGATCCTATATATGGTGCGGACAGTATAGTAGGAACTTATACTGCCCATGATTGAGCTAGCTTTGTCTTTTCCGGTGGATTATGGGAGAGCCTCTCTCTGATCACGCAGTTAAGCAACAGGCGAGCATTGTGTAAAATGAAATGAAAATTAAGCTTATTTTTGAAAGTCGGACTTATATACAAACAATTAACATAAGCTATAAAACTAGCTATTTAACCGACTTGCGCAGATTTTGCGGAGGGATTCATTATGTGGGAGGAAACCGAGTGCCCGGAGAAACCCACGAGTCCGAGTAGGCGACACCATACCCTCTCAGCATACTACCCACTGCCCACAGGATTGAACTGGGCGCAGCGGTGGAAGGCAAGTGCTTTAATCCACCTATGCTACGCCGGTCACCCTAGAAACATTGAACATCTGAACATGGATGGGTTGACCGATACACTTACATTATTAGTGGCAGCGTTTGGACGGGTTTGGTGGGCCTACTTCCGGTAGATCTCTTCGGAGCTCTGGGTATGGAGGGGTGGTTTTTGTCGGAAGACGACAAGTGGTTGTTTTAGGTATGGGCGGATGGTTTGGTTGGTTTAAGAGGTGCCAAAACAATTAGAAGGAACCCAAAGCTTAAACTTCTCTGAGCAAGGGCTTTGTACTGCTCGTCTTAGGGATATGGCTTGTCTGCCATGTCTGTAATATATAGTTTTTTCTCTAGATCATGCAAGATTACCGGTAAGACTACTTCGGAGCTTGTCGGCACCTAGATGGGTAAAAGCCAGCGATCACAAGCAGACATTCAGCGATGATTTTATTTTTTTAAAGATGTAGTCTCAATTTACTCTATGGTATGTGCATACAATTGAATAACGCGCGTTATGAAAATTTGTTTGCACACGCCGTTTCAAAAAAATAAGAATTCATTGCTTATAATTCAACATTTTAAAAACCCTTAAATGTATATCATACGTTTTTTTAATACCTATTCCAAAATTCCCCCGCCTAACCTTTGAGTAGCTTGCATTGAACAGAACAAGTCAAAACGAACTGCATATGCAATGTTATGTATAAGAAAGAGTGCTATGCTGAAAAACGGTTTAATACCTCTCTCTTGGGCATGGATTTGCCAAAAATATCAAATATCAAATAGTCAAACAAAGTTGTTACAATCTGGAACTGTAAACATTTAAAAAAATCATTTCATGTACCATTTATTGTAAACAGTGTAGGTTAGAGATGACAGTGGCCATGTCTTCACTTCTGGAGAAATTGAAAATACATTTACTGAAAGGAAAAATGTTGCATTTATTCTCACATTTTTGGATTATTTTCTTTGTGATTGGAAGGAAATTTTATCCACATTGATTTAAGATCTATTCTAGGCATCAAATGAAGCTGCAAAATTTATGTTGTCTGGATGAACTAGGCAACAAGATGTTTTTTCAATCTGCAAATGCTATTTCACTAATGAGGCAATTACAGAAACATTAATGAAAAACGTCGCTAATGCAAATATATAGTTTTCAATAACGAAGTTTTCTTCATTAATTGTACAATTAATTAGCATGTATATACTCATTTTTCTCTTAGAGACACAAATGCATTCGTTAATACGCCATTTATCATTAGTATTGTTTCCAGTGCTTTCTTGTCACGAAAATGGAAGTTCATTGCGTCATAAGAAAAATATTAATATTATTTTTAAAGATCGTAAATCCCTCACAGAGCAAAAACAATTTTCTACATCCTTCAAAGCGAGATATTGCTTGAAACATTTCCTTCAAGCATCACAGGAGGGACACTGTGCATGTGATTTTGGTCTCCTTGGTAAAATTTTTAAAAGTTGAAACTAAGGTAGCACGCTCATTGAATTCAGCTGTCTGTACTATTATTAACATGTACTTCAAATCAAATAGCAACTCTGGTATCTCTCCTAACATTATTTGTGTTCATTACATTGTAGAAAAATCATCGCATTTCAGGATATTTTGAGCACTCTCTTTGAATGAGTTTTGGCTTGGAAGATAAGTATCAGAGTCCAAGCCGTATGTAAGGTGGTTAATTTCCCTCTTCAAACTAAATGGCTACAAATATTTTGAGTGCAAACACTAGGCACTGAACGTGTTTGTAAATGGTTGGACACAGGGATAAGTAGAATAGAAGTTGGGTATCTCCAGCAAAAATCCATGTAGAAAAGATTATAATAATACTCTTGAATATTGCAATGCATTGCAGGAAAATTGCAGATTTTTTTCTTTAAATCTAACAAGGAGTATTTACCTTTTCAATTGACTTTATTCTTGTTTTGTACCTTTACTATTGGCGGGGATTTTGTTCTTGACTGGAAATTGACGCTATTACCCAGTATCCGCATTGTAATGAAGGCATTACCATATAAATGTGAGTGGGCTTGATTACATCCATAGAGATGGCCTACTTTTAGAGCTTACTTTGCAGTCCCATGATCATACCGTAACAACTTGATAAGAAGACATCATCCCGCTTTTTCTTCCCTTTCGATTCATGTTGTACAACAGTGGCTTTTGTGTTTTACTTTAGGCCACAGCTAGTTCAGTATCTCTTCTTTATCTGCTTGTCCGTCATGTTAGTTACACAATCGACAACGAACCTACGTTTTCCGGAAAACCAACCGAAAAGCCTAGAGCTTCTTGACTTTTGGAACAGTAATATATTACATTATTATTTCCCACGCTATCCTAGCATACTCCGATTGGGTGATTCTCCGTATCTTAGTGCTTTAAACCATCCCGCAAGGGGCAATCAGATTTGGAACGCAGTTTGCAGTGTCGCAATTCCTATTCAAAAGTGAAGCTGCTTCTTAGAACGCAGTGTCGCAATTCAAAAAATATAGCACTATATAGTGGCATCATTAATACACATAATATGTGAGCACGTGTGTGTGGCACATGGTACACAGTGTATGCTCGTGCACACACGTGTCTTCCTTTCTCACCCATATAAGATACACATAATTATAAATGGTAAAGTAAAATAACATCGTGTTCGGAATATCAAAGGCACTACTTAGGGGCTGAATTTTTATGGGTGAGGCCTTTAGGGCCCTCATCTTACTGTGCCAGATTGAGAACTTTGGTTGTAGTAGTGCCCACGGTGATGACCTATTTTCTTCTGGTAGCTATGAGGAGGAAATCCACATCACTTCCCACCCCCCCTCCCTGTATTATCATGATCTATACTACAGGCTTATCTCTAAGGAGTAATTTCCGTTGATAATACGATTCTGAGGTGCCGTGAAATATACTCGGTATTTGCGAATGGTCTCAACCTAAATTATATAATGGAGGCGTTAATCAATATTCCTACGTTGAGTTGAGCGCTCATAGGTTGTAGTCGCCCTACCCAATGTAGCTGTGATAATATAGCTTGTGGCCCCTTCTTGAGTAGTACGTCATCCCTGAGGTAGCAGGCATGCGTCTACAGTCTAATTGGTGAAGTGAATATACCAACTCCTCCGACCATTGTGTGCTTTACATGTATATGGGGTATTTAAATTAGGTAAACCACTATCGCGACAATCAATGCAAATAGTAAAATATCACAACCAGTGTGCTGGCACAGGTCGTCCTGGTGTTGATAGTCGCAAGAGATCCCCTTGGGCTTTAATTAGTGGAAACACGGTCGAGCCTGTGCGAACCATCTGTTCATGCAGCATCAAAAAGATGACAGCGCTTAGAGAACAATGGCGATACGTTACCGGAAGCTGCCGCCTTTCCCGAGGTTATGAAGTGAAGGGGTGTGGGTTATCTGAAATACACACTCTGGTTGATGTTTTACTTTCAAAACTGATTATTCGAGCGATGTAAGTGACTTTGAAATGTGTCGCGGGCCATATTAAGGATGATTCAATTACCAGCCCGAATATAAAAGGATATCGATAGTATGGGGTTATAAACCGGCTTAATATCCGATCTGTCATCTCCTCTAATGATAATTAACGAGAGATAGTGCCAACTCCGCCGCCCGAGTCATAAGTGCGTCGATATGATCTCAACTGCAGGTGTGGACTTGAGTGGTACGCACGCTACAAAATATGATCTCGCCGGGGACTCCGTGTAAGAAGATGTTACAAACCATTCTGGTGTTTTTCCGTGGAATATATGGTCCTCTCGCCTACTTTGGTTTGGCTATTGACCGGCCTCTAGAAACTGAATGATATCTAGAGAGTAAATATTGGGGTCGACTTTTCTGTTAAGGTGTCCCCTCCACCTTACTACTCGTGTCGCAGACATGATAAGAGTGATGTGGCTACTATTCTGCATGTTGTATCATGAGAGTGATAAAAATTCAGCATTACGCCATCAGACCCAAGTATACTTCTATCTTGATTACAATAACATATATTCTAATGTCCCTGTGAAGCAGTGTGTTTCCCTTATAATAATGCGACTATTTGTACACTGCCTGTGGTGTTTCGCAGAAATAATGATAGCATGATTATTTGTCTTGAGAGTAGTACATTCTCTGTCATGTTATGCTTTATTCTCGATATCTATTTTTAATCTTTACCTTTCCATCAATGAAATACCCATTTTATTTAAGTGTATATCATTAGGTAATCTTGTTCTGAGAATGAGCGAACAAAAATACTCCGTAAGTAACCTAACTTCTAGTGCTTTTGTATAAGGAAAAGAATGATATAAGCATTGATATACTCTCACTAGTAGTATTCTAAAAATAGTATATGATTTCATCAATTTTATACAAGGGTTGTTTCCAATATTTGGATCTCTGTTTAGAATACTCTCGGACGACATCTGATGAACGAATATACTTCTCAAATATCTTCCCTCATTTTTAGTAAGAGTTAGAGGTGCCCTCCACAGTGTATGAGTGCTATTAAAGTACTTCGAATACTCACCGATAGTGGCTTCTATCATTCCAGTTAATACGATTATATGACATTTTACTTTTATGATTTGTATCTCTTAAACTTCCTATTCGTGCAGGATTTTCTCCATCTGATTCTCCTCTCTTCTCTCTTTGCCTACATTATCCTCGCCCTCCCGTGTTGCGCTCGATGTTTGTCTGTTGTGAAATGTCACTGTCCACGTTTGTTTCCAAGGTCTTCTCTGCAATGAACTTACATCGGGGGTTGGTACGGATACGAACTCCTACCTGTGGAACATGCCCTTGTGTTTAGAGGAGACATAGTAAAAGATTTATATCTTAAAGTAAGGTGCCGTGTGTCAATCTAGGGGTACCCACTATTTCACTGCTATCTGTAAGAACAACACTGTGATGATCGTGTACGTAATGTCTCCTCCAGCCTATATAGGTACGCATGTCGTACCTCTAATTGTCAATCTGCTACATATGATTATTACTGGTAGAGAAGTGTTAAATCGAAATATCACACCCTGCTGGTGGGATTGCGGCGCCACGTAATTTACTCGATATTTACATTTATCCAGACGACCTTATTTTATTTTCACTCGTACCAATATTACCTAATATATAGTTATATATTGCTAGATAGAAATGGGGGGAGGTAATTCATAGAGAAATAAGTTATTGGAAATTCCGTATTAATTTACACCGCGCGACTCAGAATCACAAATGCACCATGCCTGTTTTGCAAAATCCTTAACTCTTAAAGGAGACGTGCTGAAGCAGTGACCTGAGAATAAGGGCGCTCACAACACATAGATGAAGAATTCAAAAGCCCACCCCGCACCATACACCATGTCCCGGTAGATTAGTGTCGGGCACTCTTATGCCAGACACCCTCTGATTGTTTTCATGTGATACGCGCCATATATTTCAACAGTAATCTTAGGAGCGTGCAAGTAGTTCAAGTTCAAACACGTCACCGCGTATGCAATGTATGAATGAAATAAGTCATAAGGAGGAGCACCGAGTTCTTGGATTCCTATTCCTAGTAATACTTTAGTAGTGAGATAAAGTACCAATATGATCGACCATTCTTTTGGGTTTCTGAGCCAGATGGTATTATCAGTTGTGCCCGCAAAAATGTGCGGAAACTCCCTAATTATCTCTAGTAGGCACCACTCAGCCCCTGTCTTAGGAAATTAAAGACCCCTTAACAAGTGGGCAACGTGTTTCTTGATTTTATTTCTTGAAATCCTCTGGCATGTTTATTTATTTCGACAGTTTCGATCCAACTCTAATAACTGCTGAGATATAAGTAAGAAATGGGGTACAGCACAAGATAAGTAGGTAACTGATTTCTCGAATATATACTAGAGAAATAATGACAAAGTACACTATACCATTCCTATAAACGTATTAATATCAAAACAAAAAAACGAGTAATATAAATAGAAGAAAAGAAGATGGAACTCACATATATTGATCATCAATAAATACACATACACAACTCCTACGCATAAATATTTTACACTACAAGACCACCTATATTAATGTAAAGAGAGACTCTTACAACGTGTGATATAACTAGTGACTTGACCAGATAGACGCCATAGACAAGAAAAGTAACTTTAGTATACAGTAACAAATTCTTATTCAACAAATAAAATTATAGAAAAATATATACAGGAATAATAAAATGTAGTATTATAAGATATAACATATCTCGCAGAGGCAGCAAGTGAGAACGTTTGAGCTGTAAAGGAAAGCAGACGGCGAGTGGAGTGTAATAAGTAGTGCGATGTGTGTTATTACTACCAGTCCATAATTTAGAGCATTCGCGGACAAAACACGATCAGCTAAGAATAACATACAATAAATAAATGTTGGCACGTGTATCTGATTCCCTGCTCGTTCTTTCCCAGATGGATAAGATGAACCCGAGCGTGTACTACCTGTCTCCAGAACTGAGCATTCACCCTGAAAAAACCTTCAGCCATCACCTACCCTATTGATATTGGGATTGTATGACCTATTGGCTCAAATTTTTCACGAGCCGGCTGATGTTTTAGTGTTTAGCACTCCATACGTGAGTGAGGCACTATTTCAATGACCCCTTTATGTGTTTAAGAGTCATGTTATATTAGTCCCGCCCTTGAATTTTACGAGAATGTTCTAATCGCGTAGATGCAACAGTGGCAATAAACAATTGACTGATGGAATAACCACTTGTAACTACTACATGGGCCACAGAGCGGGTGCTCCACACTGACATAAGATATGAGTGGTCCACTTAATTTGACCTTGAATAGCATAACGGTTCCATATGTCGTAAGCTTGTTACTTTTAAAGGTCATAGATTTTCGCCACAAAAACTGCTGTATATCCATAGGAATGGCACTATGTTTTTTCCATACTTGTTTTGTCTAATAAGTGATATGCGAAAATGCTATATACTGTGAACATTATAAACGACTTTATCGTATCTCTCAATATACTCTTGTGTTGTCGCCCTTTGCAGGGATATATATGAGTTTATAAATTCGTGAAACTAAACGTGAGCCTCACAGTTTGAGAAGCTGATCAATCTCCCCTAGAACTATTACGCGTACAAAAAGCTTGATGTTTTCTCACGACTCCTAGTGGAACGAAAGGCAGAGAGACGCAAACCGTCTTCCGTTAATATCTTTTAAACATATACAAATTCCCTTTGCCTCTCCATAGGTGTCGCAAGATATGTTCAGTAAAGCTACTCGAAGGGGCATTCTTAAGTGACCTCGGTTTCCACAGCATAGAAATACTGCCCCTGTAGTCTTCAATATCGGTATTTCTTAAGGGCCTACGCTCTATTGTTTAGTAACTAACATATTGAAACACGGCAAGATCAAAGCAATAAAACATGGGAGACCTAAACTTGATGCAATATTATTACTTTGTGGACCTTTGAACCATTGCGAACTTCACAATTGTAAGGATCAAGGTACACAAAAGGCAGGTCACCACCGCATCCCATAGGTAAATGTATATCAAAAACAATAGAGTATTGAATATATACGCGATGATCTTATTTGAATAATTTTAAAAGACTCCATTAAATAGTATTGACTCTGAATAAGGATCTATAGACCTTATTATAGCATATTAGTTGAGTCTAACTCGGATACCTCGCTCATCATTGTGTGGGATATGTGACATGGTATAGAATCTTTATAAAAAGAATTTTATTGGCTTATCGTGACTTAACTTATGTAGAAAGATGTACTCTCAAGACCCATTGACTGCGACTATTCAGCTTTCAATATATCTTAAATAGAAGTCATATAGCTCCAATACTCATTGCAAATTTGCTGTTGGGGTATGTCAAGGTCCATATAGAGTCCAAGGTATTCATATTTTAGATAACATTATGGTCAAACATTTTGTAATCACTGTCGAAAGAAATTTAAAAGGTGATAAAGACCGCTCGGTCATATTTAGTGTGTTCTTTACATCAAGGTTAACACACTTCGGGGTTCCCAACATGCGAGTAATCTTTACTAATTGTAAATATAAAAATCTCTATTATACTTCTTTGTTTCGCATTTATAATTTTCCAAAAAAAAAATGCACTAGTCAAATCGTTTGGTGGACATGCAATGGCCCTTCTGTACAAATTGATTCTTCAGAACAATTAGTTGTGACAATTATAAATCTTACTATTGTTTTCTACTCATTAGGTGGTTATTTTTTTGTCCTTGGATTCCTATTCTCAGACCAACCACATCAAACTATTTATTTACGCCTCCTCTGATATTATCCCCGTGTAAAAGCAAGTGTAACCACCCACTAACCAATTTGATCAATCCTCCGAAACAAGAATCGCTTCATGCTCTCACCTAGTTCGCTCACATATTGTTGTATGCCTATTGACTTCTCATTACCGCGAACTTAATTGACTTTTTCCCAGTCATTTGAAATAGCCCTATTTTAGGTGAAGATATTCCGGTTCGATATACCTAGAAAAACCGTACACACAAACCCATTATTTGACATTATGACGAATGTGCTCTTCCATATCCGGTCAACATGATATATTTTGTTTATAATCTCATATGCGCATGAAGCCCAAAAAAACTCGAGTAACCTTTTTCCAGTGCAGATCAGTGGAAAGTCCGAATAGTTCTAGCGAAAATTTCCTTGTTAGACTCTCGCTGGCTAAAGCGTTTCTTAATATGCATATGTTTTTATCGTCTCTATATAATAATCTAATCTTAGCAAATCATCTTCTTCCTATATGTTTTATAAATTTTATCTGACGAAGTAGTATGGAAACACACTAGTGATATACAGTATTTAATGATTATGGTTTATTGGCCTACTTTGAACTCATTAGTGAGGAAGATCAGGTAAGCAAACAACAGCAATCGAGTTAAATGTGTAGACTATAGTCTCTCGCTTAAAATTTCCTTTTGGAGATAAAATCGTCTATTATTTTCCAAGCAACCGAAATCATAAACCTTAACATACGATAATGTTAAAGAAATAGGTAGATAACCGTTATTTTAAGGTCTAAGGATGTCTCATTGTAGTCAGTGATAGGGTATACTAAAGATCTCCCTGATTCTTGTAGTATTCTATAAGTACAGTACGATATAGCTTATCCTCTTCTCACCGCACACCTTATTGGCATGTAGTTACATCGCGTATTTTCTATGAGGTCTAACAGGCTTGCTAGTGGAGAAGGACGCCGCTGTTCTCTCTATTTGCTCATATAAATGGCACTCAATACATAGCGAAGTACCGTGTGTTAAATAATTATAACTTCAGTATTGTGTAGATTACTGCATATCTCTAAATTTACGCTTTCGTAAAGCATTCTTGTTGTGACGTAGAGTGTCGATAATGGGTGAATATTCATACTTGTGGATAGTTAATCGATTAGTGAGTGTAACTAAATTAGCTTTATAGTGGAAATCATCCAGTTATACATCCACTATAACTCGGGAGATTAATGCGCCCTCAAGGACAAAATTGGATCTCAAAAAAACATGATTTACTCGTGGCATATCAGAAATGATATTCCACTATCGTTCATAATTATTATGGAGCTTAGGGTATAACCGTAAGAGTGCATAACGGAAAACATTAACGTGTTGTTTAGAGTATCACGCAGGGTGCACAGTTACATTCGCGCCCTCTCTGACTTGATTACTGTCACTATGGTTATGTTACAAGAGGTCTCAGATGCTTCAGCTCAGTAATTAAGAGTGTCTCTAAGTGATCTAGACTTGCCGACGCAAATTGGCGTTGTGAATGATAGCTAAGCTAAATTTTTCTACAATCTTGGTACGTTTTCGCCGATTTGAAAAGCAATGAGTGTGATTATCATTGCCAAATTTATAGAGCACTAGAACTATATATATATCCTCAATTTTCTTTGATTAACTAGGTTCATATTTATCCTATTTTTTTGGTTTTGTATTTTTTTATCATTTTTTTTTAGTTTCGGGAGAAGTGTGTGGTTTTATAATGAAGTCGAACAGCACAGCGTTTACAGAAACCATTGTTGCATAGCAATGTTTATCGCCGAAAACCGCACATCCTATATGCTTTTGTTTGAACAGGTTCTTTGCTCAAGTTAACTAAGAGATGCTCAATGATGGTCTTGTGAACTTGCAGTTGAACGGGAGGTCTGTACGCTCAGTGTTTGAACATCGATCAGGAAACCCTCATTACATGTGTGAATGTTGTGTATACAATTCTCCGCGGTGTTTGATATTATGAATTGTTTTTATGGAGATGAAGTATTAATTTTCACATCATTTTCAATATGTATAGATACCTGAGGAGAAGGTACGGATCAAACGGAAATGGATATAACTTAATTGGACCTTTGACCGTGTTTCATGTAAGAGGATAGTCTCGATTCAACAAAGGTTCTAATAGGTTCCTCACCTCTACAATTTCTTGGTGACAAGCTTTCATGTTTTTAATATGAGTGTGTAACTGTTTTTTCATCCCTCAATTATTGTTGATATCTCTATAGAATAATGATTCTGAATACTGAGAGTGCATTCCAATTTCATAAACTTTTATAAAATATAACATTAAACTTCTTTTGTTGCAACTTTGACTTTTTGTTAGGTATATGTGACTCAAAATGAAGAACTAGAAATGTGACTGTAAACAGATGTGAATGTGATCTAAGTATATTGATTATACGATTAAATCTCACCGATCTATTACACTTACCTTTTTTTGTGCTATGAGTTATGTCACTAAAATCATTGTGATGAAAGCTCTATGATACTGGTGTCAAGATATGAAAGTAGCGTGTTAACCAAATTGTTTGTGAAAATTCACACAGAATGCGAATCACAAGCGTGTCGAAGTTGACTTGTGACACACTCTTATGAAACTAGCTTGTAAGGAATAAGACTCTTTAGCATGACTCAACATACATGATGGACAAAGATCGTTCTGAATAGTATGGATATAAACTAGAACGCAGAATATGGATATGAAGACGATTAATTTCCAGAATACGGAAATGGGTTACTGTATAGACCGGACCCTCTTGACCCATATGCTATTGAAGATTCGCTTACAGCATACCTACTTTTCGCTACCTCAGAGGATCAACGCGGTAACAAAGATTCACACACGATGAAAAATATGGCAATGTTTGAGCACTGTCTTAACTTTAAAAGATAATTTTCAGCTACGAAACGCGTATGCTAGATAACATATGTGAAGAATACGCCAGTTTCGAATATTTGTTACTAAAATCTGCGCCTCAATACTCATTAAGATCTGTATTCTATCGAATTTTGTTGTGAGTGTGTAGATTTAACGTCCCATTTTGGCCATAAATTAGTTATCGTACTGTTTGTCCCAAAGCAATATGTGTGTGATAATTCCAAGAAAATTTGTTCAAAATACCGCGGTGGAAAAACTCTCGCGATACACAGATTGTGGATCAGACTTATTTATAGCACGATCTTCTAATCCAGATCTAATCATCACGCCTAAGTCTACATCGGTGAATCAATTCTACCTTATATTGGCTGTTTCACTTATCACGGAATCCCTTTGATCGCTTTAATGATGTTGCCCGACCTGAAGATACCCTGGTTGACCGATACGTAAATTATTAATGTTTTGATAGGCTCACACTGCCATATCAATGAGCCTCTAGCTCCGGAGGATGAGTTACGTGAACTTGTCGATAGAATTGCTGGACATGTGATCATTCATGAATCCAGTTTATTATACTACGAAAAATCTTTACTGTCCAATGGGTGTGCTGTGATTAAGTCTAGTATCCACCAAATCTATTTTTAGATATGGGATAAACATTTAATTACATTATTCTTTTCAGTTACTGATCCAATACCTGTCGAAAAAGTCTATTTCCATGTGTTCTCATTTGAAGTCTGAAATCTTAGTAGTACTAAAGTGTGTGTAAAAGAGCCTCTATATCTTCGCGAACATCTCGCTAAGAGTCATCTGCTATAAGATATATCTATCTTCTTTCATTAGATAGAGTATTCCGCCAAAAAATATCAAATTTTTACTGCCTCTATTGCAACATACTGATAATCAACTCTCCGCTAATAATTGAAATATAGCAAAATGTGGTAACCAATTCTACTCCTCCGAATGGTGCATCCTCGTAAAATGAAATCTCCAGATCATTTTAATTTTGCTGTCCCTCTTGTTCCGTTTTCTGACCTATATATTCGGCGTATATCTTAGTATTGGGATCTTGTTTCTCGAGCAATATCAGATTCGCAAGGTTGTATTAGTTCGCTTATCCATTCCGAATAGAGACGCACCAACTGTACCATTATGTGATTTGCATCGCTCGGTACGAATAAGATCTTTTCTGCATACCTAAATTTCTCTGAATTCGACTGTCTATAGTTGATTAATACATGGCATAATAACGAGGTAGTGCTCTACTTGCGGGCTACAACAATATAGCTGCACTCGCCGCTTGATGTCTCCCTTGAATTTAAATGAATTGAGTTTACGACGTCACTCTAATGTTGTGTCATTTGACACAGTGAATTGCTCGTATATATCTGGATCACTCTCGTTATAACATTTAGAAGATAATTATTTTGTAAAGATACATCATATAATCATATAAATGTATAAAATCAAATACTCTAGAGTTGACTGTGGCTACTAATTGGAATTTGGCAGATGAGCTTGGACCTTTTGATCTTTGAAATGAGGTCAATAAGTTTCAAAGGTTCAAAGGTCCCTGTCTAAAATCTGGAAAAAAATATTGCATTTTTCACACATCTAAAACTAATAGAATGCTTATTTAAGTATTGATACATACAGTGTATTAGTAGTCTTTATAGATCACACTTATATTTGATTATTTACTTACGACATTATAGAACTTTGACCATTGTCGGATTCGATGGTAGCTTGCGCAAAATCTATTTGTTGATCACATATTAAATCCAGAAAACCGTGCATATTTATGCATATTTTATCCTCACTAATCTAATATGGCTAATCAAGGTGGATTATGAACTGTGAGTAAATTTTTGTGATCCTGTAGATTCCTTAACGAGTTAGTTTCTCTTCGTGAATGTTACATGTTATGTACGCTCATAGTAAAATTCTACATTGCACTCATATTTTAAAAGCGTGAGAGACGGATAAACCTCAAACGGAATTAGGGTATATGAACTTGAGCCTTTAGATATAATAAGGTCAAGGTTCAAAGGTCAAGGTCACCTAAAATCTTGGCAAAAAGGTGGCATTTCTTTCACACCGTCTTCACCGTTAAGATATTTGATATGGCATGTGATAGCAAAAATTTTATAATCCACTTCGTTTATATGTTACAATATCATATATGCTTGGAAACTTTTCATATCTGTTTTGTCGGAGTTTAAAAAGTAAACCTGCGTAAAAACCATCTGTTATCAAGTAAATCCGAAACCCGCGACAACTGTGATATTGATGTTGAACTACTCATTCAGATAATATCTATTGGCACTTGAGGTGGAACGGAACTGTCGTATAATTTAACGCGTAGACACCTTAAGGATTATTGCCCTGAAAGTTTAACAATTAACGTAATGAATTCAAAAACTTCTATTTTATAAAACGCTAGAGAGACGGAGTCAACTGTAAATGAATTATATGACCTTTGACCTTATAAGAATATTGAGGTCGAATGTCAAAGTCACTGGTCACCTACAATTCTTTGCGATATGCATTCACACTGTCAACCTAATAGGATCTCTCTTTAGATCTTGATATGGCATAAGGATGTCATAATTGACATCCATATTATAGTAATATATAATTATCCGGCTTGAAAATCTTTTGACTTTTGTGGAGTTACCTCAGTTAGATCTCTCGGCAGGTAAATATACTATATAGCACATGTGTTGTTATTCAATATAGAATTGCACCACAGTCTATGACTTATTTATTATGAATCTGTAGTCAGTAAATTGTATTTGTACTATGCCGTTGAAATGTGACTCGACATAGTGGTGGATATCGTTTCGCCTTTTTAGGAGTTATTGCCGCCTCGTGCATACTTGATGTTATAACGTAAAAATTCGAAATCTTCAATATTTATAATTAGCCGTAGAGAGCGATAGTAACGAAACTGGATATGGTGGATTGCCTGACATATTGACTTCGAATATAGATTAGTGTCTATGGTCCAAATCTGTCAGGTCAACAACGATAAAATCTGTGGTGTACTTATAGGATTTAAAATATGCATATTAAAATGATACTCTCGTCTTAACTCTCTATAAAAAGATTAATTCTTTCAGGATAACGTTTAAACGACGTAAGTTCTGACAGCATTGAAGAACTTAGGTTTCCAGGCGGCTCTTGGATATCAAATTGTATCTTAGATACTCACACAAATATATTGAATTTACTCGCTTTATATTAGGATTTACCAGTTATCATGCTCGCAAAAGCCTTGATAATCAGCATATAAATTGTACAACACGTATACTAAATCATACAGGCCATAATAATGAACTCGACTAGCCATACTCAAGTGACGATCTTGTTGAATATATGGAACTATTTCTCCGAGATCGTGTGATTCGCTCTAGGAGTTATTGCCCTTGATAATGTTAGCGTAAAAAGATTTTATAATCTTCGCTAAGCTATAAAAATATAGAGAGACTGGAACAAACTGGAATTGGATATTCTCTGGACCTTTGACCCTATAGAGAAAATATATAGGTCCAGGCTCAAGGTCAGGGCAACCATCTTGTTATATATTTATACGTAAACATATCACTTTTCATTGTTGACAGCTTTTCATCATGACAAACTGTGAAAAGGTTTGGAAAGACCTCTTAATTGTTCTGCGGACCAATTTCAGGTATCATTAGTATTCTCTCTTATCTTTTCTTTCCGCCAAATAATCCAAGATTATGACGCCTTTAGAGTGCCTTATTACGTGAAACTGGTCTAATGTGTGAAACACTATATTAGAGCATCTCGAAAGTCTTCTCAGACTGTTCACCCTGCATATTGACAAACTTCCTTAGCACGATGTGATTGTGACTTTTCGCCCAAAAACCACTTAGTCATTATCGCTATCAATTTCAGTGATATACGTACCTCTCATGTGATCTGAAATCTTCATAAAAATTATTTGTCTTAATCAATGTGAAAGAGCTACGAGTACTTTCGGAACTCCGTCGATCTCGTTAAATGGAGTTATTGGTCTGCCCTGAAAGATTAAGATATTTTTTTGTACGACAAAAAAAATTCAAAACTTTCTGAACAAATATCTTTAAATCATACAGAGAGGTCGACGCGATTGCTGGGTTGTGGATACATATCTCATGTTGACCTTTAAAATCAGGTCAAGGTCTCAAAAGAGTCAGGGTGTCTAAATCTTAGCAAAATGGCATTTTTCACACCGTCTAACCTTAACTAAGATAATGTTATATAGTGATAATACTACAGAGTCGCCTATAGATATTTATTCGATAGTTTTCATTCACGACCTCTCGAGTGCTTCTGAGCGTTTTAGTTCGTGTATTTATGGTAGCTTGCGGCAAGAACTACTTTGTCATATCCTATCAAATCAAACCGTGAATATATTGATATCGAAATCCCTTCCACTAAATCTATTGGGCTTAAGTCATGTGATCAGTGGAACATGTTGACCGTATATTTTAGTGATATTCCGTAGATCCCTAAGGAGGTTATAGTGCCCCGTCCCACCATTGCTCGTACCGTATCGACACTGAATATGTATATAAAAATAGTGTATTCGTTTGAAATCTCCAAAAACTTTCAATCATTATTACAAACCGTAGAGAGAACGGCAACAAAATAATCGGGATATATGACCTTGTACCTCTTTAAAAAATTAAGGGATCACAAGGATAAAGGTCAAGGTCATACGTAAAATCTTGGAAAGAGTGAAGGTCCCTTACGCACACCGATCGTGTCACGCGTATAAAGATATGATATGCCATAATGAAGCCAAATTATATCCACTTTTGAATATATGTGACATTATGGCTTTGAACTTATATGATCCGCTTTGTCGAGTTCATAAAATATAATACATGACGTAAAAACCATTGTTTCATATCAAATGTAAACTCTCGTACCGACATCAACTTATTGATTTGAAATCTTCAGTAAACTATTGGCTATATTGAGCGTTGACGGAGTCTTGGTGCGAAAATTTTTGAATCCCGTTCGTACACTTAAGGGTTATTAGCCCGCTTGAAAGTGTTTAACTTAGATATATATACCGTAATAATGCTCAAAACTTATCCATTCTATTTATACTCCGTAGAGTAGCATAGTCCTCCTAACCTTGAAATGCAAATAGATGATGACCTTTTTACCTTTAAAATGAGGTACCAATGTCAAAGGTCAGCGCGATCTCCTGTATCAATTTCTTGTGAGAATATAGTGTACATTATATCACACTGCTCCCCTACACCTGTATAGATAATGATACTCTAAAGATCTCATATGCATAAAAAATAATCCAAAGTAATAAAGGCGGAGTCAAAGTTTGATAACATCCACTTGTTGATTAATCATTTATGCTCCATTAGGGCTTTGGATGCACTTGACTTTTAGGTGATATAGGAGGTACGAGTAAACTGGTCGTTAAAATTAAAACCTATTGTTTCTGTTAATCTTATCAATATACAGGAAACCACACAACTATATTGATAGTGAAATCGTTCTTACTCAATCTACTCTGTCTACTTTGCACGTGAATATTGAATACGAACTTTGGAGTAATGCTCCGTCGACCTTAGGGGAGTCATATCCTTTGCTCTGAAAGCATTATTACATTGAATGCAATTGACCCCATGTCTGGTGAGCAGCAATATTTTGTTGCCAGATTTATGCGTGTTATTTTATCACATAATTACCCTTTTAGACTGTTGATATCACTCAATCAATATT
>CAJDSM010016321.1:0-19240 GCA_903981925.1 Ostrea lurida
CACGCTACGACCTGTCACAGTTTAGGCAAAAATCAATATCGTAGTAAGGCCGTGGTCCGGTATGATGGGGGCTTAAAAGAGCCTCATGTAGAATAACAAGATACATAATATATACAAACTAAGTGCCGGATTCCATGTGTAAAATATGACACCGCAAGATCGAAGATTGCGACAAGATGTAGATATAAGCAAGTCTAAAACCCAAATTGTTAAACCCTTGTACGAGTTAAAATGATGCGCTTTATCTTGAATATTTTTTTAAAAAAACAACTCTAAATGTGGAATTTGTATGGGGGTAGTGCTAAAACTATTGGAACGTTCCAGGTGATTGCCCTGGTTTTAGTTGTTGAATGTTGACTGTGGCCGCCCCGTCCAGATGAACTGCGACATGTTGGGTCCAGCAGGCTAGAAATTATTGGGGATTTTTTTAGTTAACACTTCATAGACGGATGATTGCCGTGAACAATGCATGCAAGAATGTTTTATAAGGGCATAACTTTTTTTGACAATTTCTCTCCGGAAATTAAAATCGTTAGCATGTTGTTGACTTGGCTCATTAAGTAGCTGTTGCTGGCGTGTGTTGTGGGGGCTTGCATGTACAAAAACCAGAGTTCCTGGTCTACACTTGAAAATAACATACGGGGTTTTGTTCCTTCTTTAATCGAAAATGGATATCGTAGTCACGCCAGCCCAAACCAGGTGACCTGCTAGCCCCCAATCGAATTGTGTGCATATATCTATATAACGAAATGGCACATTCTGGATGTGCGCTAGTAAAGATCGATGCATAAACCAGAAATAAATCGGTCCAGACTTGAATATCTGTGATAGGTTTTTGCTTTGATTTTTTTGTCATTGCCAGGTTCCCATCTTGAGGGGGAAATATTGAGCGTCATCATCAGGGCCTGAAAAACTATTGCTTAATTTAGCTAAATTAACATACTGCCCATTGGCAATTAGAACTTTGGTTTTATTGGGCACATTGTAGCCTAGGTCTAAACTATAGCTTGGCGCTTGCCCAGGCGAGTATGATCATTAAGTACAAAATCAGCATTACCTGGGGGAGTATCCTCAGGAATGACGTTTGCCTCCATGGCCCGGACTGGGATGGGTCACTCCGCCGACTTCATCCCGGCCGTCATGCCCGCCGTGATGGCGTCGGTTATTTGCCTGAGTTGTTCATCGGTGAGGCGTGGGTTATCCCCGACTGTAGTGACGCTCGTGCCCTGTTCGGAATGTCCAGCCTCACTCAAGCCCTTCCTAGGAGTTCCTCTCTTTCGTCCCCTGGTCGGGGGCTGTGCTTCTCTTTTTCTTTTCGGCATTATGCAAATCCCGTATACCAAGTCCTCGGGCAAAATGCAAAGTAACAAGAATGCAATGTGTAGCTAACTAGTCCAGTATGTAAACAAATCCAAATAAGTCAAGCACCAAGAAAGTCAAATGCAAGTTTGTTGTTCCGATGTGAACGAGAAAAAATTCACACGTCCTATCTACTTGAATTTCCATGTGCGCACTGCTGGGGATGCTTGCACGGTGGGCGTGACGTAAGCAAGTGTCCCCACTATAAGGTACATGTAGCTAACACCCGAAAAGTACCACGCTGGTACGTTTTCAAAGAATAATATATATTTTGCTTCGATAAACCANCACCCGAAAAGTACCACGCTGGTACGTTTCCAAAGAATAATATATATTTTGCTTTGATAAACCGATTTAACTTCGAAGTGTTAAATCCTAATAAAAATGCTAAATCCTCTCAGATTTCGGGGGTCACCCCTGGACCCTTACCAGGACCAGCTGGGGGCATAAAGCAACCCCCAGACCAAACGCTTATAGTCTTATGCGCCCCCACTGGGGNATAAAAATGCTAAATCCTCTCAGATTTCGGGAGGTCATCCCTGGACTCTTACCAGGACCAGCTGGAGGGCATAAAGCGACCCCCAGACCAAATGCTTAGTCTTATGCGCCCCACTGGGAATTTCTTGGTTACAGCCCTTGAGATATTTAATGATACATGTTGTATTTTAGTTTGTTCTGATTTCAAACTGAGGATCGTATGCATTTATACCATTACTTCCCTTACATTCACCTTGGTTTTTATCAAATGTCATGTACAGTGGCCTAGCTGGGTTATAAAAATAGTGGGGAGNTTCTGATTTCAAGCTGAGGATTGTATGCATTTATACCATTACTTCCCTTACGTGCACTTTGCTTTTTATCAAATGTCATGTACAGTGGCGTAGCTGGGTTATAAAAATAGTGGGGAATTAGAGGAAACTTTCATAAAGCTGGACTAAAATAGGGGGCACAAACTTTCATAAAAATTGCAAAGTAATAAGAGATAGAAAATGAGATGGGGGATACGTCTAACAAAGCGATTCCTGTCAAATACGGTGACCATCCGATATTCCAGTGGTCCGATAGTCCGGACACTCTTTAATTCAAAAGGTTCGTCGTCAGTGATCAGAGAAGGGAGCCCTGTCAAATGTTTAAACCTTTACTCAGCATTTCACGTCATTGAGCAGTGACTTCGATAATAATTGAAATTCATTCAAATGAAATATGATTATTTAAAATTAATTTACCTTGTCAGATACGTGGAGCAGCAGGATATGTAACGATGCATCATAAATAGCTAAACCTAACTCCGTTTAAAAAAAAATGTATACGGATTGGGAGAAATATGTTATGTACATGCAAGAAATAATGTTTTGACTGCTGAGAACCTGCAAATTAGAATTGAGTATTTTTTTTAATTATGGTATTCTCCAATCTAATTATAATAAAGATCATTTGATCCGCTCACGTATATATCGCTACATCTTGTGTATAGGATCTAATTTTAATTAAACTGGGTAATTCTATGTAGTAGAAATTTTGTGTTAAAAAAAAGAGGGGGGAGGGGGGGGCACAAACTTACTTGTGCCCCCTTCTTACAAATGTGGGAAGCACTTTACCCTAGTCCGTTTCTACACCGGTTTCTACACAGTGCGTATATCACGCCTTTTGTGCCTTTTGCTGTCTCTTTTTTATGTACTTTCAGATTCGCATTATCCATGACCATGCGACGTGTCTCTCCACCTTCAAGAAGCGTTATGACTTTCCAACATAAAAAGTGTCTTGGCTTTGGTGGATTGATGCATTGAAATATTGATTGATTGAAACATTGGTGGATTGAAATATTGATTGTTTGACACTTGACTGATATACATGTACCTGAGATGACTTCAATTTTTCCATTGTCAGCTTATATAAATATAAACAAAATATGCATGAAATAACAGATTGTTACTAATAAATTTATTAGTAACAATCTGTTATTTCATGCATATTTTGTTTATATATTCCAACTGATTCGATATATGCTAGAGCATGTTCTACGTATGATAAATTTCTAAACCGAGGCAAACCACTGCCAAATAATTTAAGTTACATCGTTTAAAGTAAACATTTCGCAAATTCACGTGATCAAGAGGAGGTGGCTCACGGTGGGCGTGACCGGTCAATAAGGGATGCTTACTTCCCCTTGGCGTCTGATCCCACCTCTAGTATTTCCAGGGGTTCGCGTTTGTCATGTTCTTGATTGTGTATTCTTTGTGGGAATCATGAGGTTGATCTTTGCCTTTTTGCATACCAGTATACATTTATTATTTCCACAAAAATCTAATGAAAAATTCTAAGTTAACAAAAAAACATTTTAATTCTTGTACTTCCTCACAGACGTAGGTATAAAATTTACTTTATTTACGAAATAATATATCATTTTTTGAATGTTATTGGGACATGACATGCTGTTGGTCACGTGATCAAATCCTATAACGTCTGAGGAGTGCATGTACCTCCTTAACTTTGTTCGCGTCAAAATTAAATTGAGCCAGTAATCATGAAGCCCAGTTCCACGAACGAGCACAAAAAACCTATCACCGTAGTCCCAGAATGACAGAGACACTGAACCAAGATTTGTAACTGATTTATTATAAAATATAACAACATTTTGTCAATTTTTCATATACGTATTTACAAGAATAATAAATTAATTCATTGGACAAAAATGAAGCATTTTAACAAGCACACACACACGAAGTGAAATGTAACGAATCATCGAATGATTGAAACACATTATAAATCAGGTTACAACATATGTTTGTATCACATTGAGGGATGGATTGATGGCTACTATATGTAAAAATATAGCGTGTTAGGGACGTATTACAAAATACTATATCATGTTTTAAAGCGTGTCCAGGACGGATTAAGGTTTTAATCACAATTAAAACTAAATGCCCCCGAGAAAATCCAACATTTGATTTGCAATAGCTTAATCGCATTTCAGTGATACACAAAATGAAGTGATTTTTCCCCTTATGGCGTAAATCTGAACGATAATCCATATCTTAAAGTTACTTAAAGTATTTTTTCTACAATAAATATAATACTATAGCAATGATTGATGCCCAAGTGATTGTGTACAGGATATGGGTGTTATCAAGTCAAACTGGTACCGATTAAACGTATATACATTAACTAACACCACAGACAAACAACTTGGCAGCATAGAAATGATTTCCTGAAAAGGTGAATTAAGTGCCTTTACGCTATTGACGTCCTCTCTTTCCTTCGCTTGCTCGTTCGTGGTCGGACTGTGTGAACAATTTCTGCATTTCTTTTCTCTATTTCCTCCGTTAAACCTCGAACCTAGTAAAATAAAAATGAAAATGTACCAATAATTTTGTTGTTGTTGTTGTTGAGTGATTTGAAAAGAAACATTTTTCCGTACGTGGAATTCTGATATATTTACCCAAATATAAAACGTTGCTCCTCCAGCGCTGACCATGCGCACTTGATCCAAAGTAAAGTCACGAATCAAATCACGTGCTCCAAGAGCGACATCTATGGGAATGCTGTCCACCTTCAGCTCTTGAATTTTTCTTTTGATTGATTCTTTTCCCATCTTTCCTAAAGCAATTTGTACGTTTTTCCAATCCTACAAAAGTTCAGACAGTTTATACTATAGTATGGCGTATCAAAAGTTTGACAGGGACATTTTCAATATCTCTCAAAGTGATTATTGAATGATTAACAGTTTAAAAGCAAATAATTGAATTAAGTTTGTTAAAATTGTTAAATTGACAATTTTTAATGTGCAATGTCTTCAAGTTGTTATTTACATTTAAACGAACAATCAGAAGAAGAAGAAAAAATGAATAAATAAAACTGGAGACACAATACACATAAAATGCACAACATTTAGTATTCACAATGTAAAAAAAAGTAAAATAAATACGGGTTTACTTGCATTTTTTAAAGCAATTAAAATGATTTTATCCGCGCAATACAATATAATACGGGTTGTGGTAAAATGAATCATTTGTTATAACACAATATGGTATTTTTTAAATTTTGATACTCTTTAAAAAATTGCTAGCTTTTATATTTTTGGACAAAATAAACATTGCATGCTGCATGCGTATTGAAAGAGGAATTCATGCATTTGTCAGTGGAGTTAAATTATACACATATATAATTATACATACATGTACATGCAAATCTTCATCGATCTCACTATGTAATTTTAAGTAAATTAAAAGCATACAATTTATCTGCAGTTCATTTGGTATGAGAATTATATTTGATGGATAACATGCAGGAATGAAAGAAGGTAGGGTCTAATCAGTTTTGCAATAAAAATACAATAAAAGCATTTGATGATATGTTATAGAATCTTCGTTGTAATTATGTTTTGAATCCTCACACTTTGACTATGGAAGTTTGGATCCTTGTAGCGCTTCGTGATTTTCTTTAAAATTAGTCAATTCCATACATCATTGCTAGTATACAGTTAGATATCCAATAGTCGTTAGACAAAGTTATGTTCCTTGGCATAATTCTTGCATAGATTTTTTTTTACAAAATACATTTTGCAATGTTATTATACTTTCTATAATTCAATCTAAAACCAAACCTAAGTCATTCTGTCCCCAAACTAAATTCACCACATAAAAATTTACCTCCGTTTCCTCTTCCCAATGTCCAAGCAACAACAGAGACGCCATCATCACGTGATGAACAGCAGGTGGTGGATGCTGATAACCTGTACAAAAAAGAAAAAGAAATTTCAATTTAGCTCAACCACAAAAACAAGTAACGTTCAACAGGAATACTAATAACATGAAAGCATATTTTTAGCGAGGGTTTAATTTTGGCAATATTAGCGAGAGTTAAAAAAGATCGCTAAAATTGAATATCGATAATTTATTCCATATCGGAGGTAAGAGTTATCTTTCCTGAAGTTATAAAGTCCTTGCTAAAATGGCAAAATCGCTTTATTTGTGTCTTGCTAAAAAAATCCACTTACAGGGGAATTTGATAGCCCTCGATAAAACGAAACATGGTTTTAATTTGAACTTTGACATAACTTGATCACACTGAATCTCCTTAAAAAGACATAATACACGTACGATCAAGATCTCCTCAAGAGATATAAATGCATAATAAATAAGAGTGAAATAAAAGTTATGAGTAATTCAGTTTTATGACTTTCCGCCGCATAAATCAAAAGTAAACAAAAATGGCATCAACAGTGATTCTTCGTTCTTTACCTTTAATTTCTGCAATAGTTTTCTGATCCAAGGCCAAGACAGAATGCATCAGTTTAGCGATATTTCGCAGACGTTCCAACATGGATTTGGCGCGAACCACTTCCTCCACCAGCCTGTTTTCCACGTTTTTAGTTTTAGTAAGCTGTAGGGCAGTCTTTATAGCATCCAAGTCCTTCATCTCTGTAGACTCATTCAGCTCTGTATGAAGACAATGGGGGCATAATGTTATAAGTGTTGTAGGTTATATTAAAAAGAAACATTTCATTCTAATACTGAGTGAATGTCACGAGCTATTCACATACTAATATACCCCCACGATCCCTCTAGAATTACTTACAAGGTGTAAATGTCGGATGCAAACAGACAATATAAACTGGCGAAGTAAACAATGTGTTAAACGTAATGATAGTCCCAAAAACATATATACAAAATCGAGTGTAGGGCAACACGGACCTCCGACAATAGCGAAGGCAGGGTCAGGTGCCATGGAGGAGTAAACATCCGCTGCCGACCGGTCACACCCGCTGTGAGCCCTTAGTAATTTTCACTTTCAAAATGATTCATGACATTGGAATTGTGAATAAAATAAAATGATCTACCTCTTCGACATCTCATCACATTCAGTTCATTTTCGCCGTACTGAATATCGTCTCTCAGAGATGCCAGTCCAAGGTTCTTGAGGTCATCTAAGGCTAGCTCCAGGTCAGTCTCGTTTTGGTCCTGTATGGCTTTCTTCATTGCCTCTATGTACTCCGTGATTCGCGCTGGAAACGTTTATATTACATTCCTTAGAGTGTTCAAAACCTTACACAATTACAAAAATCTGATAAAATTCCTTCAAAACTGTATTATATATTATGTTACGATATGATTATATGAAATAGAAAAAATATTTCCCGGTCGAATTTCTTAACGAGAGGCAACTCTTGAATGATTTTTGATAGGTTTATAACATGAGCGATTCCCATTAAAAATTTGACTAATATGGAAACATGTTAAGTGATTTGTTTTTAAAAAATACAAAAAATATCTTATTTTATGAGTTTCCTCGCAAAATACCAGTATTTAATGACATCTATATTCAAGTGAAGACTGGTTTGAAGTTTGATATGAAATTTGAGGCAAATACGTACGATCTCTCTGTACTTGAGGTTCAGGAGGAGGTTTGGGAATTTCTGGTGCCGTTTCGCGGACTGGCTTGGACTTCTTCTTGTGAGATTTCTTGTACTGAGCAATGTAATCAAACACGCTCTCGTTCCCTCTGCCGCGGTTGCCCATGACTTTGATGCCGTAATTCCCAGTCTGCGGAAACCTTATCTTGTAAGTTACAATGTTCCCATCCACTGTTTCTTCTATCAGCCGTTTGGCCATTTCCGGTCGGATGGTATTGCCAGTAAGACTCAGTGAAAGTTCAACATTTTCTTGGGTCTTCTCGAATGCCATTTCCAGCACTTCGTCGTCTGTATCGATCATTCCAGTTTCGTGTGTCAACGCTCGAAGACCCATGGATTTAAATGCATCCTTACATCCCAGACCCCCTTGAAATCCACGTGGAAATGCATAATTTTCTCCTTTCTGGTCCGAAGAAAGCATGTAGTTACAAATGTTTTTCGATTCTTTGTCCCGTTCACCCTTGGCGTACAGCTTCAAAGCGTACTCCCCAGACTTGGGTGTATTTACATTGAATATGACGTCACCATTTTCTACACGATGTATCACGTGATCGGGTATAATTTCATTTTCACTACCTCCTTTCACTAACTCTCCATGGATTTTCATCTTACTCCAGTCCTTGTCACTCGTGGTTCCGAACCTCACTTCAATCTTCCCATCGTCTTTATTTTTTATTTCTCCCGCGAAATGACTCATTGGAGCTAAACCACACTCCATCGTGGCCCGTCCTGGCCCCCAACCAATGATAGGACTTTCAGGGAATGGTTCAATTGAATCGTCGTCTTTTCCAAAAACCAACTTGTATATGGCAATCCAGTCATAATCGTACGTCTTGTCTCTCACTGTAACGTCTTTTCCGACAAGTTCAAAACGAAAAGTGTCCGCAACTGGCGACCGAACTCGAATTGATACCGTGTCGTCATTTGTTCTTTGCAAGAATACATATCGATCGTAACTGCAAAGTAATCAGGTGAAATTAATGACAATACCAAATATGAAATACATTCATCTTTGTATACAAGCAAGATATAAATAAAAAAAAAACATACAATATTTTTGACATACCGAGGGAGGTTTCCTCCATGAGCTGATTTCATCCGGAATAACAGGTACTGGAAATCCAGATTCAGAGACCTTTCTCTAGGCAGTTCAAATGTCAGATCTGTTTCACTTTCACACATGACCACACATTTCTTTGGTTTTATTAATTTCAGATTCATGTTGAAATATCTGTCTTTCAAAAATGCATTTTCTGTGAAATCGTCCTCCGTGACTGGATTATCCAAAAGCTGCCATTGTGGTTTACTTGGCAAGTGTGTGCTAACCATCTGGTCAGGATCGGTGAGAAAATAGTTCTCATCACAAGAGTAAAAAAGCTGCCTGCTCTGCATGTCATTGTTCGTGTCCCCACCACCTCTATCCACCACTTCCCACATTTCTTCTTCCGTTCCACCTTCTGCGCATGTGCCCCAGTATGCATTAACGAAGCGCCAGTGTCCATTCACCAAGACCGCGTTCCATTCCCCGTAGTGCTGTTCCTCGTCCAACTTCTCCCCAACTTCATACGTGGATCCTTTCAATTTGCCGTGGATGATTATGCATGGTAACTGTGCAAAACTTATAGAGGAAAAAAGTGTGAATTAGAATCTTGTAAACTATCTGTTCTCTAATAAATATTCGATAGAAAATTGTTTTTTTATGAGGTGCTGGATAAATTTCGCCTCTAGTATTACTTAATCACATTTAGAAGTCTTTAGCATTAAAGGGCTTTCAGTGATACACATTTTAAATGTACTTAAAGGGATTGATTCACGATTTTAAAAATGTTTTTCAAAAAAAAACCCCGTAAAGCATTTAATGTTTACAGCCATTTGGACCTTCTGAGTGCAAAGATAACAGCAATATTTTAGCTTTGATTCTGTGTTATGTAAAGAAAGACTTGACTTTTTGTATATAAATCATATATGGTACCATTTTGATGCACCAGATGTGCATTTCGACAAATTATGTCTCTTCAGTGATGCTCAAACCGAAACATGATAGTTAGAAAGACAATATACATATTTAAATTACTGTCGAGTGAAGACTCACATCTGGTGTAGGCCAAAGGGCCTGATGAGCCAAAATTTAGTGTTCGATATAAGGGAATTACTACAAAAACAGATCAGAAGGTTTCCTATATGCAACATAGACCGCGTGAAGGTAAGCTTCCTTGAAGTTTTGATATAAAATTCTAATTTACCGCTGCAATTAAATACATTATCCTATTTTCAAGCTACTATTGTGTTACAAAACAAGTCAGTGAAATGTTAATTTTGTAATATAAGGCAACTTAATTTAGCACAGTCACAAATTTACCTTTAAAATGTCACATTTTACCTAAGGAATACTTGAAACGCGCTGTACATGATAAACTTTACCCAAAATAACATACGTTTTGAAACATCATACACAATAACATACCTCAACCTATGTTTACACAACAAAGAATAAACTCTACAATGAGCTTCTGTCATGAATTAGAATTTTTGTGAAATTTTTCAAATCCAATAGACAGTAGATTTTGATCAACAATTTTTGGGGGGTTGGGGATTGTGAATCAGTCCCTTTTGAAATACAAATATCAGATAAATAAATAGGAAAGAGGTTTGATGAAGGTCGAATATTGAATATAGTTCAGCTCAAACAAGTTACAAGTTAGGTCACCGAAAAAAAAAGAAACATGGTGATGTATTGATTTCTGTGTTCGTACCGACAAAGGAGGCTGATAAGTTGAGCATAGTTGCCCTTCCTGTGTTTGATTCTCCACAGTTGGAACATTGTATGAGATTGTGACGGTTCCTTGTTGGGAATTTTCATGCTATCCACAGGCTGGCAAGTCACCCATCTATAAATAGCTCGCACTTTAGACAGGTCATCCTCCAAACCCTCAGTGAGGTACTCAACCAGGTTACTGAGTGGCTGTTTAAGTAACTTGGATGGCGCCTGTGGAGTAATATTATAGTAAATGTATATAAGTTTTGCCGGAGCATCATGAGTTGTTCCATTTGGTGCTGATCATCAACATTTTTCAGAAAATATAATGAGGAGGCACTTTATTGAGAAAATGTTTGAGGTTTTACATATCAAATCTATCCATTCCAGAACAGAGTCTGGGGAAAAATTCTAGAGGGCTTATAATACCTTGACAGCCCGCTCGTCCACTTTCTTGTATTGGTGGATGTCAAAAATTTCATTCTTCTTTGTTGGCGGTGGAGCGGGCGCAGGCAGAAGTTTGGCCTTTTCCACATCGTCTGCAAAGCAATGTAGCTCCTCACATTCCTTGAAAGACGGAATCAACTGGTAAGTGGAAAGCAGACGACCCAGTTCGGGTGCAACCTAGACAAAGAAAAGGAGAGATCACAGTACAATCACCAGGAATTGATTGTAAAAATTGTCTAACATGCGAACAATACTGGAATAATCGCCATTACTACACGTACTTTCATCCTGATCTGAAAAAGATTTTGTGTTTTCTAGAATTACAACAGTGAACGTACTTTCTCGATTTGAATATTTTTAACATTTCTTTGTTTGACAACATAAGTTTGCCCAAGTTTACATAATATCTCCCTTTAAATGGTAGAGTGAAGAAGGAACAGACTTTTTCCTTTGATGATTTTGATTTTTTTCTAAAATACAGAATGAAGCGAGACAAAACAAGACGCAAATTAGCCCGTCCCTTTATTTACCTACCTTTGTCGCGATCTCATGATAGTTTTGATAGTTAAAAGACAAGAATGGTGAAAATTTGTCGCAAAAGAATGCATATCTCAAAAGAGAAAATGCACAACCTTTAAAGAACCAACCAATCTGTAAGAAAAAGAAGTGACAATTATTGAAAAACGGTGAAAAATCAATAGAACTGACAATCACGGGGGAAAACATTCACATTTTTGATGTCCTACAAGACCTACATTCCAGTAAATTGGAAAATGAATTTTTACCTTATCTACATGATACCAAAACGATGAGTGAAAAATTCTCGAGCGACACGTACATGTATGAAAATAAAATACAACCAACCAAAACTCTTAATTCCTAAGTTTGACAATTCCGAATTTCTAGTCCTACACCACACCAGAAAAAAATCATCACCGACAAAAACAGAAAGCTACTGTACGAACCTGTTTACGTGCAGCTTGAGTTTCGCGTAAAACTCGGGCAGAAATCATTACGATTCCATCCAAAATGCTGTTCACTCGGCCTGTGTTGCCAAACACTAAAAGCGCTGCTTATTCAAAACCAAAGACTTACTTTAACACGGCGAAAATAATGCATATTAAGAAAGAACAAAAGGGGACTGGTCATTGTAAAGATTAGTGGAAAGGTAGATTATACCAACAGTACACCAAAACGAAAAGTCCAACAAAGGGAGATAATCATCGAGTTATGTATTACACATGATGGACATAACATATGTAGATGAATACCACTTAAGAACAGCCGAATGTGAAAATTGTGATGAATTACTTAATAGAAAATTCTTTTTTTTTTTTCTTTTTTTTTTTTAACTCTGGAAGAGTAAGAGTGCTTTCCGATTTATGATTAGCAGTGGTCAACGCGATAAACAGCAAGCATGAAATCTCCTTTGGATATGTGTTTTAACCTTTTCAACTTTCAATACGAAAATCCAATTCGATAAACGACGGGGCATTATATAAATCTTTCTCAATATCTTTGTTAAATATTCCTGTAATATGTATGCATGTATTCAATGCTTTAATCGGCTTTGCGGTGTTTCCTTCTGCTGAGAGCTGACGTAGTTAAGGGAGATTCCGCTTCGGGGGGTCCCCCTATAAGGAGGATCAAGAAGACTGTTTACCACCCATCTACACCCCCCCCCCACCACCCACCCCCACACACACCAAACTGAAGTCTTTATCTAAACCTCACACTATATCTGCGTTTTAAGACCTTCCAGATACAAAACACCAATTGAGCAAATACACTATTAGACAAATATTGGAACTGCTTCTGAATATTTCATAGTTTTCATTCAGTAGTCTAGAACAGCGATGCACTATGAATATTCGAATATGCATTTGTAAGTCATAAAGATTCACATTACTGCGGGGTTTGATCTATGGTTTTTGTCATTTTTGATCTGGGAAACTTATTTTGAATTTATCACTTATTTCAAATCCCAATGTCCAGTCATAAAGATTTACGTTATTTATGACGGATCAGACACCCGGGGAAGCCCACCGTTCCTACCTTTGGTTTTCCAAATGAGGGTTCCGTGGAGGGAGCCTCGGGGTCCTGAGGCTTTTTGGAGGTGCTAACTCCCATTGTCAACAAAAATGTCAAACTCTACACCATCGAATCGAGACGTTCAATAACTTCCTTATACAAAGGCATCCCAGCGTATACTGCAACTCATGGCTGATTGTGTTTAAAATTATTCGTGTAGTTAAAAAAAATTAAAACGTGACCCTCAAGTAAACACTCTACCTGGGGCCTTTAAATCGATCTCTCCATTTAAAACATTACATGATTGGACTAGTTCTGTGTGTGCTGATAGACCGATGACAAGAAGAGATACATCGATAGTAATTCAAAGGGGAAATACCTAACTTGGCCCCCCTTAATGTACGCCAGAGACGAAACATTACAAATGGGTGGGGTTATATATGTTTTTATTTTTCATCAAACCAGAGACACTTGACGACATTCTATATGGCAAGCCGATTTACTATTTGTGAAAAAAGAGATGTCTATTTAACTAAGGAAAATCCCTCTTTAACATATAGAGAAATCTCACCAACTAAGAGAGGTATCTTTTCAGGGTGAAGAGAAATCTCATTAACTTAACAGAGGTATCTATTCAACATAAAGAGATACATGTATCTCATTAACTTAACAGAGGATTCTATTCAACATAAAGAGATATAGCATTAACTTAACAGAGGTATCTCGTCAACGTAGAAATATCTCATTAACTTAAACGGGTATTCAGCGTAAAAAATATCTCATTAACCTAACAGAGGCACCTCTTCAGCGCAAAGAGATAACTATTAAAGATAGCAATATCTACTTTACATAGAAAGTCATTCCCTTTTAATCAGATGGTACATTATTTATTCTCTTATTCCTTTATAGATAATATCTCTGTCATTCCTCAATGTAAAAGAGATAGCTTTCAAACTATAGATATCTCTAAAGATTTTCAAACCTTGAGAGGACATTTCTTTAAACTAAAGAGATCTTATGCATTGCTACAATTATTTTCTCAGTCCGTTGCCATGCCTCGGCCATTTCCGAACGCTAATAGGGCATAGGAATGCGTATTGTGGATGCCACTGGGTGAGACTACGAGTTGCTTGATAATTGTTTTTCAAAATTTTTATTTCCATGATTATTTTTAGGAACTGATAGAAATAAATTTATAGTTATCCCATATCCCTGTGGAAAGGACGGAAATAAGCAAATATACTAATATCATATTGTACTTGAATTATTTTTGATGAACATGCAGGGGTATTCGATACTTTAAAAAATAGTTAACAATTAGTTTAACTATCTTATTTTAAAGTCTGCATTTTCGTAAATTCCACGGATGATTTGGCTGGCTGACGTGTTTCATATCTAATTGTTAGACCGGTCTTTCTACACGCTGCTTTGACTACGGATTACTCGTTATACCTGATCAAGACAGAGGGCTCACAGCGGGTGTGACCGGGCAACAGGGAATGCTTTCTCCTCTTAGCACCCGATCCCACTTCCGGTATATTCCAGGGGTTGCGTGTTTATGACCGTCTCACAATCTGAATCTTTATGGATTATGAGATCTATCAGCTAGTTTGCTACCCCACCTTTTCATGGCCCTATATATTCTAACAGTTGTTACTTCAGTATTAACCATTATTGAATCACCATATGATGGACTAGCAAGTAGTGTAGTTTAACATAGGACTCATATAATACTTGATGTTTTTATTACATGTAGATTCCTCTGTCTCTTTTTTGGCGGGATTATCGCTTATGGGAAGCTATCGTTTAAATTCGATCAGAATTAAGAATAATCGAGAGAGGATTATCGATGTCTATTTTGATTTTTGATTGAGAATATTTTCTTTTTCCTAAGATGTATCTATTTATTTTTATTATAGCTTGTTTATGTAGAATATCGTTTTGACCTTTTAAAAGGAAATATTTTAAGTGAAAGAAACATCTGGTCAAAGTAAAAGAAGATACTTCTAATGAAGAAAAAAAAGATTTTACGTGAAAGAAATCATCTTGTTCTCTGTAGAACTTATTCTAAGTGGAAGATATTTCATACAGTTAACAGAGAGCTTTTTTGTTAAAAAAACAAAAACAAGACGATAGGTATCTCATTTCATTGGAGGATATCAGTTTTACACCAGTATAATCAGTAAGCTGCTTGCTAAAAAAAATTACAATCGTCTCAGCATGCTGAAGTATTTACACATACAAAGATTTGATTTATTATGTTTAAAACGTCAAGTGTTCTGTAATTAAAGATCATTCTACCATTTATGGAATATTGTTAAACAATCATTCAATACACTAAAATTTGAATTTGAAATCTATATGTCATGATAGTAAATATGTCTTCAAAATTACCTTGGTCTTTTTTGCCTAGTCCCTGACACGTATTAACTTGTGCACAGTGGATGCGAGATGGTAGGTGTTGTAATGTGTCTGATAAAGCTTGACGCGTATTCTAACATTTTTAAGAACTTCCTACCGAGTAAACTTAAGGGGCCATTGGACTATCTTTTACAAAAAGCGATAGGAACTCAATATCTCGTATACTATATTGTAGTTTGACAGCAAGGTAATTTATTCCACGAAAAATTCTCATGTTGGGCAATAAATTGGTGATTTTAAATGTTATTCTTTTGCCGCAACAAAACATTATTCTATTGTACATGAAAACAAACGGTTCTTTCTTTCGTTTGAAATGTAAGACATAGCACGGGTGGAAAAGTTTCCTAAACTTCTTATCTTACAAAAAAATTTTGACTTCAGAATTTTGCAAGTTCTTTACTCAAGATGGACGCTTTTGTTCTTTTAACAGTAGTAAAACTCGGGAGGAGATTGTTCTTTCTTTCTTCTCGTAAGAACAGAGGGCATCTGTTTTTATTAAATATGAAGAACAAGCAAGAATTGTAACAAAAGTAGCCTATTGGCTGGTTCGTCAAGTTACGATGATTTTTCTTAACGTGACATACGGTTAGAGGTTAATAAGGACGATATTTATCGTTTAAGTTTCGGTTTATGATGAAATTAAGAAGTTTAGTAACAACCCTGGATATATAACTGTTGAGAAACAGAGAAACTTTCTATAGAGTTCTATATTTTTGTAGTATGTAATCTTATCTTCAAGGATTCTTTTTTTCAACTTTAAGAATCTGAAGCCATGCAAATTACTTTAAAATTACGTAGATACATGGATACATTTTTTTTTAAATTAGCGCATTTCAAACACAATACATGTAACCCAATCATAAATCAGTGGATTTTGAAATTGATGTGTGTCCTTCAAGACAGGTATGATTATATGGCGGTGAGAGGAAATGCGCAAAAAGCGCTAAAATAAGAATATCCCATAAGATAAGCACATCAAGTAATCAAACAATTTCATCCATTAATATTAGTGATTACTATACAAATCACTACAGTAAGCTATAGCCGGTATTTATAAAAAATATCTTATGCAAAGTGGAAATATACTAAAAATGTCGCTTTAACTTAGTATTTTGGAGTAGTGCTTTGCAGAAAGGAACAGAAACTTGTTGCTTACTGTAACATCTTGTCAATAGCATTACCTGATGTATTTCAAGATATGTTTGTGAAACAATAATGTGCGCCTTCCACAGCACCCGTGGGGGTTCCGGTTTAGAATAGGCTCCCCACATCCCCTGTATGTCGTAAGGGCGACTAAATTAGGGCGGATCATTCGGTGAGACCGGAAAACCGAGGCCCGGTGGTCACAGCAGGTGTGGTACGAACAAGATCCCCCCTGCCAAAGGGCCCCGAGTGCCGAGCATTAGGGCCTAAAATTTTGCAGCCCTTCCACCGGCAATTGTAACGTCTCCATTGAATGAAATATTCTCGAGTGGGACGTAGAACAGCAAATAATCAATCAATCAATCTATCCTTCCACGTGCCAGTGGAAAGGGCTTGTCAAAAAGATTACGCATGTGAAATATGAAAGGTCTATCACTTACCATTCAAGAGTTATGGCAAAGGTTAAAGTGTCACCGAGAAGGGCACGATCATGGGAGCTTAATTAATATATCGCTTATGGCCTAGAGATATCTCCATATACCATCGAAGTATACTTTCTTGGGTAAAAGGTATCCCTATCTTTTCACAAGACGCATGCTTCCACTGATAAATATTTTTCAGATGAAAAGGTGAAGGTAACGGACAGTAATCTTATACGAAATACGAATAAAGAGTTGGGTAAACACGGACCCCTGGACATACCTGAGGTGGGATCAGGTGCCTAGGAGGAGTAAGCATCCCCTGCTGACCGGTCACACCCGCCGTGAGCCCGTAGTCAGAGAGTAATCCGTAGTCAAAACCCGTGTATTGATGCAGCTTTTGACCCAAAGACTTGTTGTAATGGCAAACTAGACCGTTATAACGACCATAGATTTTGCGAAATGCTGACTTTAAATTTGACTGTTGAAACCCCTGTAACATCAAGTCTGCCTCGATTAAAAACTGACCCTACGCAGAACAAGCTCTTGCGTATTGTATCAGTCGAGAGACACAAACACCATATGCATGTAATTATGGAATGTGGCTAATTAAGTCCAGGATAAGTATGGGAAGTTGTCAATGGAGAAGATGAAACGGGATGTTTGTCATTTCAATTTCATATAGAAATGTATTGATAAAAGATTACAGTTAAAAAATAAAAAAAATTGCTCTCTCTTTATAATATAAAATGATGGGGGGGGGGGGGGGGGGGGGGGACTAACATAAAAATATTCCACTGATGGAAGACGAATTTGATAGAAGATTTGACATGATGACCATTAACCAAGAAATACTTTTATTGGTAAGAAAACCAAATTTTTACAATTCCTCAACCCTTTGATATTTCCAAACAAAATAAACTCATTGGGAATTGCTATCACAAGTATGAATGAATATTTCAATAATTTACAGATAGGTATCTCTAAATATTGCAAGTACATGTATAAAATTTTCTCAAGTGCTGAAGCAAATGGACTGATGTTGGCGAGGTCGTCTCAACACTAAAACTGTCGCTTTCTTACTCTAAAACTGATTATGCAATTTGATTATGTATTCGAAAAACAAAATATCTTATTCGTATTTCGGATATTTCTTTTCATTGAAATATTTCGTATTCGAGATGTCTTTTTCCAAAAGATTTTTTTTCAAAAAAAAAAAAAAGAAAAGAAACATGGCGCATCACAATTGTGACATTTGGAAAAGTCTGACAAACGTTTAGATAAAAGACCAGAGTTCAAATTCCGGCACAAATTAGCAACAACGTACAGATAAAGGTGACTGAAAAATAAACATGCTGCCTAAATGCACACAAACCTTGAACCTGAAGTCACATGCCATAATGCAAAATGAGGTAATTTAATCATTTGTATCGAAAAGAAAAACGGATTGACATGTTAGTTCGGGCAATGTTGTATGAATAAATGCACTGAACTGCAGGTAAAATGAAAACAAAATCCTTCAACATTAACTCGTGTGGAATAGGGATATTTCACCCCAGAAACAAGATTCGCTGTCGCTACCCAGGAGCACTCAACAAAAGCCTCGTCCTAGACTGTCAATCTTTTCCCCCAAATGGAATATCACAATGCCAAAGGATTTTTATCAGTCTCGCTAAACATGATAATTGATATACCGTGCATGCATGTATATTTTCCACTAAAATGGCATCTCTTTCTGTACAGATATACATGTGTACAATACAGTGCCATTTTCCTAAAGAATATTGTGGAACAAGATGTGTTTGTGAAAAACTAATGTCCACATGCCAATGGAAAGGGCTTGTCATAAGGATTATGCATGTGAAATATGAAAGGATTCAAAATTTATGGCTAATGTTAAAAGTAGGTCAAAGTTCAAAGTCAGTAGGTCAAAAGGTTTGGTACCAGATGGAAGGACTTGTCATAAGGAATATACATGTGAAATATGAAAACCCTATCTCTTGCCATTCAAAAGTTATGGCCAAAGTTAAAGTTTTTGGAAAAGTAGGTCAAACTTCTAAGTCAAGGTTAGGAGGTCAAAAATGTTGTCAACAGTTGAAAGGGCTTGTCATAAGGAATTAACAAGTGAAATATGAAAACCTTATCTCTTGTCATCCAAAAAGTTATGGCCAATGTTAAAGTTTTTGAAAAGTAAATCAAAGGTTAAGGTCAGGAGGTCATGCATTTTGGTACCAACTGAAAGGTCTTGTCATA
>CAJDSM010016329.1:683-13050 GCA_903981925.1 Ostrea lurida
GTTTGGGGAACAGATCGTATATTGCACAAAGGGCAATAACTCCTACTAATCTAAAATAGATTATTTATTATTTAGTGAAAATTGTAAGTAAAAATAGGACGTTTTCAAATGAGAGCGCATTAGGAGGTCTGATAGGATTACTTATTTTTTAAAGTATTGTGGTAAAACCTCATTTGAATATCATATTTTTTTAAACTAAATGTCAAATTTATAAATTGTAGACTCTCGACAGCCAACATATGATAAAAATACAATTTTTGAAGAAATTCTTCATGCATGTCTGTCCAAAACATAGAAAGACTAGATAGATTGTTTGTGTTCAAAATCTCAAATTCACAGACAAAAGAAAGTTTAAACGCCTTGCTAATTATTGACAGCTTTAATTGAATAGGAACAATTTAATCAGTTAACAAAAGATATAGATCGTGATTACTTGAACGAAGCGAGGTGAAATACATTGAAAACTGAACGGGGAACGAAATGCTGGAGAACACTGTTTAGAAGATATATTTTGAAATGAACGAGAATTACTATCATGAGTATGATAGATTGTAACCCCTATCTGTGATATATGGATGACGTGAAAGGACACATTGCTCTCTTTACCTTGTTGTGTTTTCTACCGACAATATTTTCAGCAAGTAAGTTTTGGTACATTTACCACTAACAATGTTTCGAAGCAGGTCGTGTATACAATGTACATGCACCAATATGAAAGTTCTAGTTGCGAAAGAAGCACATATTATCATGTTGTAATTTTTTATATTAATCAGGTGGCAGAAAAAACAAAATTTAGATTGTCAAGTTCATGCATATTTCTATCACTTGCTGTTGTAAATATCTGTTTTACCATTTTCCTCAGATTTTACAAACACAAAGTAGAATCGGACAAACGAACAAAAAAATCGCAACAACAAAGAAAATTCCATAGGGCTTGAGAAGAGAAGTTTTTGCGTTGTAAATTTAGTTTTTACCGACACCCGGAAAATTCCAAATGAAATAACAGACAGAGACCGTTCATATAAAGACAGGCAGTTTCATGAAATGAACACGTGTTTTACTCCCTATATTTCATGATCTATAATTATCAGTTGTCTTATTTCCAATACATGTAATACGCCATCTCTTCCTTTTAAATAGCATAACAGTAAATGAAGGTAATTCCGGATCGATACGAGACACTTACCCACTTACTAACTAACCGCTCAACTACTTTTAAACATTTTTAGGCTATAACTTCAAATCTCATTATTTTACATCTGTTCACAACTGAAGATGTGGGGGTTTCAAATATCATGTGTGTGGATGGGTAGGTGGACGTGCGTGCGTGCGTTGAAAACATCGGGAAATTGTGCATACTCTTTCACCAAACTAGAGTAAACCTTGCGAATCATTTGATCTTTTACACAGTGCTTTGTGAGTAGTCTCAAGAATCTTCAAGTTAAGGTCACACGCAACGTTCGTTTTCTGTATATAATTTTTAAACTATCTTAATATAAAATCTCATAGTATCTTATGATATTACTTATAGAAAAAAATCAGATTATATTACCTAGGTTTTGAAAAGAGGATATAACAGATGCATGGAAGATCTATTTTTGCACAATTATTACCGGGAATTATTAATACCTGAGTTCTGAGTTATCTGAAGAAAGCCAATGCAATGCACCTGTATATATATATATACAGACTACAAAAACATTGTCAGTTGTGGTATATTATATTTTCATCATCATCAGATAATTCTGAAGGGATATAATGATCTTTGCGTTTCCTGTAACTCTTATTATCATATTGGAAATCTTCAATGTTGGAGATAGAAATTTTTTTGTGAAATGTACATTGCGTATTCCCTCTAATTAATTCTATGTTTTGTCTGAAATAAAAATATATACTTTTAATCTCGGGGGTTAAAAGTATAACCTGTTAGGGTTAATGTAATACCCCCCCCCCTCCCTACAGTATGTGTACTAATATATGATCAATATGTGTTTTGTTCTATTCATTAGCATGCGGTACTTCTGGCACCACGGTAGGGGAATCTGATCCCAATTCTTTCAAGAACTCCATCGGATCGGGATCCGGTAAGATAACATTTATATTGAGTTTATTTCTTATTGTTTAAGCAATATTTATTCAATACATTTTGACAACATGTAATTACAAAATACAAGCAACAACAGAAATTGGAAAGCAAGTCAAGCAATGACGTATGTACGTAAATCCGCTCTAAAATTCAATGCTTTTGACCAAGAGGCTTTTTTAAAGTAGAATTATTAAACAAACAGCATGATAGTTCGCTTCAGTGAGCGTGCAATGTTTTCATAACATTACTCACCGACTGGCCATTTGGTCTCAATAGAATGAATACCCTGATTACAGTTTTGCATAACAAACGCACTATCCGACAATACCGCCGGTAGGACTGACCACTCGGATTGAGTTTGTTATGCAAAACTGTATTCATTCTATTGAGACCAAATGGCCAGTCGGTGAGTAATGTTAAGAAAACATTGCATGATCACTGAAGCGAACTATCATGCGGTTTGTTTAATAAAAACATACCTCTCCCTTAAAGAGGCATACTAGTAGACACGTTTTGAGATAAATCTAAACAATTATGAAATTGCTTATTGCCAAGCTTTGAAAAAGAGTATACAGTCTGGAGTATTTATATCTGCTATCAAGATGTGTTGGTAACACTGATGTCCCTCAAATGTACGGCAGCAAAGTTGAAAATGACCAAGATTAAAGTTTTTCAAGAGAAGTCAAACTCCCAAGGGCGAAAGATGAAAAAAATATCCTATCCAAAGAAAATATTTGTCACAATAAACACACAAGTGAAATATGAAAGTGGCATCACCAATGATTCAAAAGTTATAGACAAGGTTAAAGTTTAGGTCAAAACCCACGATCGGTCAAGGTCACAAGGTAAAAAAAAAAGAAAGGTAGCAAAAAATGGCGAAGTTAACATCGTGTCAAGATGTAATCATTAACTCCAAACATATAACAAAATCGAGTGAGTGGCAACCACTGACCTCGACAAAAACGACGAGAGTGATCAGCGCATGGAGGAGTACCAAGCATCCATCTGCTGATCCGGCACACCGCGCCGTGAGCCCTTAGTCGAAACTAAAGTAAACGGGATCTACCCGTAGTCTAAATCTAGTAGCAAGAAAATGACAGTCTAACAACAAAGAGGTGAATGAACAAATCAAGTTTAACATAATTATGACTTCGTGATAATTTGTAATCGCAAACAAGGTCATCATAAGTTGACCGTAGAATTTGCGAAATGATGACTTTAAACGAGAATTCGTTATAACCCTGCAACATCAACTTTTTTGTTAGTAGTTTGGCCTCGCTTTTAAAAAGTTCAAATATTATTGGGGCATAAAAGATCATTATTCAAGGAAAGTTCTGTTTAACCTAACTTTGTATGTAATGAATAATGACAAGATGTAACGAATAAGGATTCAATATACTTTCATTGAATATACTTTGAAAAAAGAAATCAAATACAGTTGGAACTTCGGCATCTCGAAAACTGATATCTAGAATAATCATCGATTACGTCGAAATGATTTAAAAGGGACATATCACACGATTCCTGAGCTAAAAAATGTTCAAATTTTAGATATCCATTTTTAATGTTTACAATGCAGCACATAAGGTATTTCTAAATTCGTCAGCAAAAAATTTGAACGTCATTTGTTGAGTTATAAGTGAGATACATTGTTATGTAAAACAAAGCTCGTTCATGTATTGAATATGCTAGTAAAAGCGTGTTCGTTTAAAGCAGATTTTTTTCATATTAACAAGTTCAATCTGAACACAATCAAACAGTTTCTAGGGTTTTCTCAAGTCTCATTTTTGTTTTAAAACATGGTATCTTTCTGTGAATTCAATAAAAACCAAGGCACGAGACTTGCATTGTTTACATATCAAAGAATTGTGAAGCGCGGTGTATCTTTACTTGAAACTCAAACAACTAACATTAAAGTTTTTTGCGGGACCATTACAAATTAACTTGGCTAAGCATTTTAAACATTAAACAATGCAAATATAAATTTAGCAAAACCGCTGTCCATGTCCTCTTAAAAAAAATAGGGGGGGGGTGGGGTGTCGAAAAGCAATGCTGTCATTTCACAAGCCGGCGGTTTTATTGATTTCGTTACCGCTCTCACTAGCTATCCATCTGATTTGTTGAACTGGGGTTACAACGAAGTAATTGAAAACTTCCTGTACACTGGTAATTAATAGTAAGTTGCAGGTTACCCCGAACGTATCCAGGGTATGTTACTTCCGAAATAGAATAATGTGATTGTGTAATGATAGATGTGTGGATAAATGTGACTTGTGTAGTATAATGTGGATACATGTGACTTGTTTATGTAGGATGTGGTATAATATTGTTATGTACGATGTGTGTATATAGTATTGTGTTTTTGGAAAAAAAGTTATTAAAAAATGGGTATACATGTGGACTTGTGTTATGTAGATGTGGATAAATGAGACTTGTTGTAATGTAGAATTGTGGACAAATGTGACTTGTTTTATGTAGATGGTGGAATAAATGTGACTTTGTTTTATGTAGGATGTGGATAAATGTGAACTCTGTGTCTGTAGGTGGGATATGTAGATTGTTTGTAGAGTGGATTGTGACTTGGTATGGAGAGTGGTATTCCGTGGAGACCCTGCTCAGGTAGCACTGGTTGTGGTATTAGTTTCACAGTGGGAGTTCTCGCACCTACAGAACCGGGAATTTGGCGTGTCAAATCTGGAGGAAGAACGTCATCAAACCAGGGGTATACAGCTGGTGGGTAGAAGAATGTCTTAGTCCTTGCGAAAGTAAGTGAGTAGCGAATCTTTGTAACATAGCCCCGGAAGTCAAGTGTGACTGGTATGACTAATTATCTGAGTAAGTGGGTATCGGATATTTTAACTAGCCCCGGAAGGTAAGTGTGACTTTGTTATTATAAATATTCCCTGAAGTAAGTGAAAGACGAGTAAGAATTCGTAGCAATTAAGCCGAACGTAAATAGTTTTTATTCATTTAGTAACCAGCATCCTAAAGCCCTGAGCGGACTCGACTTCTCTATCCCACATGTCAAACACTAACTTTGCCACGAGCACCACGGCAATTTAGAAACTATATTCATTGGTGTGGCTTTCCTTATATGAACTTAAAATTGGGTCACAGGTAATGCGTTTGGTACTCGTGGGGCCAACAATCGCACTTCTCGGGCCTTTCCGGCAAGAGCTCGGAAAAACACCTTCGAATGTAATTTACATTACCGGATGTTAGAATAAATTTATTGTCAAAATGGATGCGGCCAGGAGGTTACCGAAAGTATGTGTTTAGATTTTTTCGATGAAATTCGTTATGTATTTCTTTTGAGTTGAAGGAAAACAGAGAGAGGTTTATTTACACGCACAGTATTCTATAAAAAGAATTGTATAGGCATTTTACCCCACATTTTCCCGCCATGACACTTTCACCCAAATACATTCGAGGTTGTTTTTTCCGACTTGCCGGAAAAGGCACGATAAGTTTGCGATTGGGTACTCCAAAACGCCTCGCTGTAACGGCCTTGAGAGTCATGTGTGGGACAAAGTTTGTGGCACTCCACTCCAACGGGTCAATTTTCCAAAAGGTATTATAAATAATTACCCAGAAGAAACAAGCACATTCGTATGAACAATTCTAAGTATGAATTTCTATACAGCTGAATGAGGTTTCAGAAAATATGAGAATTCATTTACATTTCTAGGCGAGTATTTTCACTGTGCCGCTTGGTTTTATTTCCCATCATGTTAGACATAACGTGTAGGTGTAGGCAAAAATTTAGTGATAAAATTAGAAATATTTGACACTTCATATTTGAAGTAGACAATTTGTGGAGGCCTTTTTTTTTTCAGGGCACGGGGGAGTAATAACTGTAATACAGTGGTCGTCGGATCTTGATGCATTTAGTGTTAAACCGGGCGATACCTACCATAGGATTGGATATGTTAACCGTGGAATGATCAGTATAAATTGATATTGGAAATGGCAGCTATACTGGGAAATAAACAACCCGGGGATCCATTCTAAGTTAAAAAGCAGGTCTATGAAAAGGCCGTAACTAATGTTAAGTGGACCCCTTTTTTGGTTCTTGATATGGAAATAAACTGTTATGAAACTTATTCCAAAGAGTTCTTGTTAAAGTGGTATAAGAGAATTAAATCTATCATCTATTGTATTTAGGATACAATGGCTGTTAGGGGAGCAATAATAACTCTTAAATCTCACAATCTTATCTTTGTAAATGTGCTATTACATTGGTAAGTTTTGAATGTAGATTTTTACCAATATATCTTTTGGGGTTTAAGATTTTATCAAAATAAAGATTTCGGGGGTTTTTTTTGGTACTGGAAAAACAATGAAAATAACTAGTATATTTGCTTTTCAATATTCAAAGCCTCTGAATAGGTTTCTAACACAGATAAATGCAACATACCAAAAATTTATTGTTTTCTGTCATTGACAATGGGTAGTAAGTAGAATTTTACAACAAAATTTGGCAGACCTCCAAAGACAGGCTACTATATTGCTTTAAACACGGTAAACCTTAATCTTTTCCTCTCACACACAGCTGTACAAAAAGTGGGTCTAAATAAGTTGTTGGCTTTCAGAGGTTCTTCCTCTTTGTTACGATACAATTCACCTGATTATATTCTCATACTAAGGCACACAGGTTCGACAGAAAATGGTATCCCTACAGACACCGGTAAGCAAGTTTTTACCCGAATCCAATCAACAGAACGCAAAACCAGCTCTGGGAGACGAACAGCAGGGGACATCGTGGATTGGAGTAACGTCAAACCCGCAGTCTCCGAAAAGTAATCCGCAATACGCCATCAGGGCGATCGTTAAAAAAGGTACTTCAAGTTTGGGTGTGTTTGAAAAGTAAAAAGTGTCCTGCAAGAAATGGTTTTAAACTTGCAATAATTATGATATAGATAAATTGAATTGTGGATATTAATCATTGCATCAATTCATTTTAAATGACGAAATCATGTTCAAAATTGGACACCGACATTTGGTAACTTGTGAATGTTATATTTTAATAATTTAATTAAATTGGGCGAAGTAAACATTTTAATATTGTAACAGCAGGAAACACTCCCAGTTTTTTCTTTGGGACTCCACCACTTGTGGGACTGTTCGGAAATCGAACATTGCTCCCGGTTCCGACTGTGTAACCGTGTTTACCGTGGGCGGATTGCGACCCACCAGGATACACTGACAATGGGGGAAATAGGTTGTCCACGGAAACTCTATTCTTTCAATCCGATGTTCACAAATCAGTAAATAATAATCCCAACTGCATACTATGAAATACTGGACACTAAATTCATAGATCTATGGTGAACATTTGTAATAGCTTTTATTTTGACAATGTAGTTTCTTATTGTTTCAGAAACAGATCGTTAACTACACAAGGGGGACACGTGGTACTCGATCAGCTGCTTACGTTCATTGAGGAGGTCAAAGTTTAAATTGATGATTGCTTCGTTTCTGAACAAAAATATGTGGGGAATCCGAACTCTGCCACAGTCCCAAGCACGGTTAGTTGACCATTTGGGCCATCTTTGATGCTCAACTATTATCAAATAAGATCCACTCACCAGTATACATAGAACATTGTCCAAAAATAAATTGTAAATAAGTTTCGCTGTAACGTTCCAATAACACAAACAACAGTGATCGTCAAGGGATAGGTACAACAGAGCAATTGGCAATTTCAATAATTCTTGCAACGCCATGTTTCAGGGTTTGGAAAAACGTATTTATTCTATATTCTTGCACATTTTTCAGGAGAGACACCATGGGGCCTACTCCTAGCATTTTTGGAAAAATTTGTTTGCGAGTACACCAATGCAATAAAAACGGGCCGTATGCTTTAACCACCTCTTGATAAACTGTCATACATTGTACAGAAAATAATTTTTTGATAAGTGACACAACTTCATTTATAATTTCACCATTTGCCAGGGCCTTGTTATTCACACGGCGCTTCGTGGGCCTAGGAGGTCCTCCTTTATGCTTTTATTATAAAGGTATATCGCAGGTTAATGGTCACCTCGCATGGAATTTATTTGGGCTGTGGCAGGATTTCTCAAGTTTTGTCTTCAGTGTATCGGTGGACACGTTTTTGGATGGGAGTAACATCTACAAAGGTCACTTTTTTTTTTAACATCATACTGAAATATATAACCCAGTTTCCTGATAAATTTTAGGGATGAAATACGTGTCCTATCAAAGTGCACATTTAGTATTCAGAATAAGTTGGTGACATGTAAATCAACGCACGATCCAATTTGTTGTTTTGTGAATAAGTAGGCAAAATATAAGAAAGTTCTCTGGAAATGGCTAATATTCATTCTTTCGCGAATTTCTATCCTGAATGGAAGCGATGTATGATTGATTTTGAGTAAATCAAAATGTATGAGGCTTATGGAGTAAATTGGATTTGGTTATTGCTGAAAATATACTCACTCGAATATACTCGAGATAGTAATTACAGCGGTTATATACAAATCTTCCCAGGAACCAAGCGAAAAGGATAATTAGTTTATAACCAAACTGTTGTTATATTCCGATAAAATTTTTCTTGGGTATTTTCCTCTCCATTGGAGATAATCCAATGGCATCTATTACATGGGTGGCTTTGATTTGGACAATTAAATACAAGACTGGAGACCGAGAATTTACGGCATCAAATACCTTCTGCCCCCTTCGCAAGACATACAATGTTAGTGTTGATTGCTGAAAGATCTGGGAAAAATTTGAAAGATGTGGGACCATTTTAAACTTGTAGGGCGAGGGTTTTAAGCAGGAAATTGATAGTACGAGAGCAATAATAAAGGAAAACAGTAGGAATGGCTAACTTTTTTCTCATGCCATGCAATAACAATGGTTATGTACTCTTTTACGTTACGGTCAGAATTTACCAGAAAGGAGTTAATGTAATTTCATTTATTATTTATTTCCAAACGGGGCTTTGTACAATTGATAATGGCTTTTGGTCGCCGGTCTACGTGAACATAGATTCCGAGGAAAGAACGGCGCGAGCGGAAGTTGCTGGATTTTGGACCGTGGCACTGGAGCTTAAACGATGGATACACTATGGCGCCTTCACCACTTGTCTAATTGTTGAGGTCCTCTTTACATTGTCAAAACAAAGTGACTACATGGCAATCCAAGTATTTACGTCCTGTTAATTTCTATAATAAATTGGGATTGTATTCATATCATCAGGTTACATCATCTTCATACATGGGTATTTGGTACGAAGTATGCTGCAAGGTCAGAAATGCATGTGTTCAGATTGTTACAGAATGGTCCAGAACAGTATATAACAGAGTCTCTGCATCTCAATCTATCCAGCGGTCCCTTATGGGGTTGTTGTCGGTTAGAAACTGGGCATCCAATAAATTTTGATTTAGCGGTTACAATAAAGAAATGAATCTTATATTTTTCGGGTGATGCATGGTATCACCGAATTTTATAGACGGTAAAACTCAGGTCAATTTCGCGAACGCAATTAATGAAAACTGTTTTACCGTCTAAAATCTCGGTGTAACCTGCATATACCCGAAAGAAAGGATAAGATTTATTTCTTATCATGTATTTTATATACAACTAACAAAACAAATTGTCCATCAGCAGATGGCATTACTTTTTGTTCAAAGCGTTCGTGATCGATAAATCACGTTGTTCAATTCTTAAAACGTGTTTTTAACCAATGAGAATTCGGCGTTAGGTGATCGAGGTGGGTGAGAATAATTTTTTAAACTGAAATCATGTATATTGTCACCTTAATAAATGAAAGAATATAAATGCAAGACTTCCAAATCCTGCTCACTAAGAACATTCAAGATACATATGAATTTTTAGAAATCCTGCAATCTTCAAAAGGAAATAAAAAACGAATTTTAAAAGGCGATACATTGACCTCAAATCCGAGCAAAATCGCGAGATTTCAGAATATGTATTATGATTTGCCTAAATTGTCTTGTGAAAGTAATAATTTTCTAATTGCATTTGCGCAAATTTATTTTCACAAAATATTGACATTCGAGATCAGTGGAGCTTTATTATAGAGAATGATATCGAAATTTTAATCAAAAATTAATCTAATCAAACCAACGAATAGGAATTGAGCCAGATTTATAGGCGGCACCTGTCCCATATTTTTAGGCAGTAAAAACGCCTGCATTAGGTAGTTGCTGATCTCTTGTTAAGAGAGAATATGTCTCCTGCATATTTCCAATAAGGAAAAACGTAGCCTTCTTGCCAGTCATTATCTTGAAATTTTAGCTATCGGTGTTTATTCTAGATATCTGTATAGTTTTTGCAAACAATAATTTTTATAACCTCCGTATCAAAACTTTTCCATTGCTGCATGAATGTAACAATCCTAAATCATGATTTTTTGTGAAAAATCAATTTGAAATTCTTTCTAGAATGGTGAAGGCAATTAGGTCTATTAGTTTTCTACAGGCGCTGTAGTGCAGCGTGTCTAATGAAAATGCCGTAGCACATCTACTGAAAATCCGTTTAGGCACTATCTAAGTTTGTGATAGAGTCCTATAACGGTATTTGGTCGCTTTCATGACCGAGAGGTTCAAGTCCGCTTGTATAAGGCATTAACAGGGATTAGTCTACATGTCAGGTCATAAGGCTTGCCCCTTCGTCCATAGACGCTCGAAAATACGAATGATGAGTAACTGGGCTGATCTGAGAAGACCCTAGGTGTGTCCTATTGCAGGTGTTGGCAAAAAAGCAAGAGCCGGGTCTGTAAAGTTTTGTAGTGCTTCACCAACAGAATGTAACTTTCAGAGGTAAGAGTTGAAAAGAAGAAAAATAGAAGTCTTAATGTTATTGAGTTAAACCTTACTACTTTATAATTTTTTTCAAAAGCAGTCTAAAGAAAATCCAATGATAGTTTCCTTCATACTCTCTTGTTCATACCTAGTAATATATAATGACATTGATAATAGGCAGCTGATTCTGTGATAGTTTAGCATGGCCAATATCACATATTACTCTATCTTTCTCGGGGTATAAATCCATAGAAGTCCAATCATTATTTTTAAAAATCGACTGTATTTTAAAAAAAGAGAATTGCTTAATTTTTGAGGCAGTTATCTGAGAGCAGTGGGCGCTTCCTTGCTGGTTGCTACCTAGACTAACTGGTATATAAAGCGTATAGGCTGATTGGTAGAAACATAATTTTTGGTTTGTTTTTTTGTCAAAATAGAAAATGCGATGGTGTCTAAAGGATGTTAGGCTTTGATTGTAAAAAATTAACTTTCTTTATTCAAATGGTATAGATTAGCGTTAGAACATGGTTGGGACTCTTCCTTATCTCTTTCAGCCTATGGAGTGTACCTGATAGACTCTGGCCGCAGTTGGGAGCTACATGCACCGGGGCTGCTACGTCACTTACAGGAGCCCTGGTTATAGAATGCTGAGGATTCAAGGGTAGGGTCAACCATCCACCGGATACGTACACTGGGTTCAGGACTTCAACAAAAAACAACAACCCCCACGAAGACAGATACTAACCAAACTGGGAAGTTAAAACAGCTCCAAATAGACAACACGAATTGTAAAGTAAAACAACGCCACAATAGAACAACCGACTGTAAGTAACAACAACTCCCAAACAAGATTAGACAACAGAATCTGTAATACAACAACTCGTCAGTTGTCATTACGTGGGGTTGTTACTCCCTACAGTTACGTATATTACGACAACGACCGAAAGTTTGTGTAATCCCTTAACTCAACAACCAACCCAGGTCGATAGACAAACCGAACTGTAAGTACACAACGGCCACAAAGGACACACGAAATTTGTAAGTAACAACAACGGGAACCTCATCATAGGTACTCTAAGTCTAGGTGAAACTTGTAAGTAACTAAACAAACACCAAACGAAGAACAACACTGGAAACTGTAAGTAACAACAATACAAATACGCCACAAAGATTAAAAACCACGAACTGTAAAGTAACAACAACTCACAATAGACAAACGACGAACTGTAAGACAACAATCGCCACAATGAAACCACCACCACTATAATAACAAACAACAACCCACAATAGACAACAGATACGATTGTAAAAGTAACAACAACAACCCACGGATAGACACCGAACGTGTAAGTAAAATCGAACGAACCCCAGATAAGACAACACGTAAATGTAGTATTCGACAGTTTCCCACATAGATCAAGCACACCAACTATAAATACACAACGTATCCTCCACGAATAGCAAGTTTGCTTTTGGTTGGCGTTGTTGTACT
>CAJDSM010016329.1:17982-46517 GCA_903981925.1 Ostrea lurida
GGTACTTGGTGGAGGACCCTGACTACCAGGTAGACTGTTGTGGTATTGTTCACAAGTGGGAGTTCTACGCCTACAGAACCGGGAATTTAGCGTGTCAAATCTGGAGGAAGACGTCATCAAACCAGTATACACTGGTGGGGGAAAATTAGTCATATAAGATCCTGGAGTTATAAGTATCAGTGAAGACTGGATAGTTAACAAGCACACCGGGAAGTACAGAATGATGACTGGAATAAAAAAATATTTTAATGCTAAGTGAGACGGATATTTAACTAGCCCCGGAAGTAAGTGTGACTGGTATATAAATATTCCTGGAAGTAAGTGAGACGAGTAAGAATTCGTAGCTTAAGCGAAGTAAAAGTTTTTATTCATTTAGTAACCAAGCATCCTAAAGCCTGACGGACTCGATTCTCTATCCCAGCATGCAACATAATTTGCCTAGCACCAGGCATTAGAAAACAATTCATTGGTCTTCCTTATATGACCTTAAAATTGGTCACGGTAAATATTGGATATTCATACGCAACGAAACTTCTTGGGCCTTTCCGGCAGAGCTGCGGAGGAAAGAACCACCTTCGAGATGTACATTTACATTACCGGATGTTAAAATATTGTACAAAATGGATGCGGCCAGGAGGTACGATAAGAGTGTTTAGATTTTTTCGATGAAATCGTTTATGTATTTCTTTTGAGTTGAAGGAAAACAGAGAGAGAGCAGGTTTTTACACGCACGTATTGTAATAAATAAGAATTGTATATGCTATGATTTACCCACATATTTCCGCCATGACACTTTCAACCCAAATACATTCGAGGTGTTGTTTTTCCGAGCTCTGCCGGAAAGGCCCGATAGTTTGCGATTGGGTACTCCAAAACGCCCCTCGCTGTAACAGGCCTATGGAGGAAAAGTCATTGATGCATCGGGACAAAGTTTGTGGCACTTCCACTCCAACCGGTCATTTCCAAAGGTATATAAATCAATTACCAACAAAGCAAAGCCATTCGTATGACATTCTAAGTATGATATTCTAAAGCTGAATGAGGTTCAGAAATAGAGAATTCATTTACACTCTACATGTATTTCCACTGTGCCGTGGTTTTATTCCCATCATGTTAGACATACATGTAGGTGTAGCAAAAAATTTATGATAAAATTAGAAATATTTTGACACTTCATATTTGAAGTAGACAATTTTACCTTTTTTCAGGCACGGGGGAATATCTGTATACAGTGTCGTCATCTGATGCCATTAGTGTTAAACCGGGCGACTACATAGGATGGTATGTAACGTGGAAATGATCAGTTAATTGATATTGGAAATGGCAGCTATACTGGGAAAAAAAAACCTATCCATTCTAAGTTAAAAAGCAGGTCTATGAAAAGCCGTAACATAAGTTAAGTGGACCCCTTTTTTTTTCTTGATATGGAAATAAACTGTATGAACTATCAAAGAGTTTGTTAGTGGAAAAAATTAAATCTACATCTAATTGTATTTAGGATAACAATGCTTTAGAGCAATATAAGCTCTAAATCTCACAATCTTATTCTTGTAAAAATGTGCTATTACATGGTAGTTTTGAATGTAATTTTTACCATAATCTTTGGTTTTAAGATTTTATCAAAATAAAGATTTCGGGGTGTTTTTTTTTGGTACTGGAAAACAATGAAATACTAGTATTGCTTCATTCAAAGCCTCTGAATAGGTTTTCTAACACAGATATCAACACCAAAATTTATTTTTCTGTCATTGAAATAGTAAGTCAGAATTTTACAACAAAAATTTCAGACCCCAAAAAGACAGCTAATATTGCTTTAAACACGGTAAACCTTCATCTTTTCCTCCACACACAGCTGTACAAAAAGTCTAAATTAGTTGGCTTCAGAGGTCTTCCTCTTTGTTTAATACATTCACCTGAATTATATCTCATACAAGGCACACCAGTGCGACAGAAATGGTATCCTACAACACCGGAAGCAGTTACCCGATCCTCAACAGACGCAAAACCAGCCTGGGAGACAAGAACGCAGGGGACATCGTGGATTGGAGTAACGTCAACCCGCAGTCTACCGGAAGTAACCGCCAATACGCCATCAGGGCGATCGTTAAAAAAGGTAACTTGACCAACAAGTCCTTCAAGTTTGGGTGTGTTTGAAAAAAGTATAAAGTGTCCTGCAAGAATGGTTAAACTTTGCAATAATTATGATATAGATAATTGATGGGATATTAATCATTGCATCAATCAGTTTAAATGCGAAATCATGTCAAACTGGACACGCATTTGTAACTTGTGAATGTTATATTTATAAATATAAATTGGCGAAGTAAACAATTTTAATATTTAACACAGGAAACACTCCCCAGTTTTCCTTTGGGACGTCCACCACTGTGACTGTTCCGGAATCGACAGCTTCCGGTTCCGCTGTGTACGTGTTTACCGTGACGGATGCTGACCCACAGGATACACTGACAATGGAAATGGTGTCCACGGAAAGCTCATTCTTCAGTCTCGATGTCACAAACAGTAAACTTATCCAACTGCATACTATGAAATATGGACACTAAAATTCATAGATCTATGGTGTTAACATTGTAATGTTTTTTTACAATGTAGTTTCTTTATTGTTTCAGAACAGATCGTAACTACACAAGGGGACATACCCGATCAGGCTACTTACGTCATGAAGGTCAAAGTTTATGATGATTGTCGTCTGACAAAAATAGGAACCGTAACTCTCACAGTCCCTAACACGGTTAGTGACCATGCATCTTTGATGCATCAACTATATCACAATAAGCCACTCACCAGATACATAAACACTTGTCAAAAATAAATGAAATAAGATTTGCGTGCGTTCAATAAACAAACACAGCTCTCGTCAAGGGATAGGACAACAGAGCAATTGCAATTCATAATTCTTAACGCCATGTTCAGTGAAAAACGTTATTTATCTATATTTGCATTCAAAACACCAGGGCCTACTCCTAGCATTTTTGGAAAAAGTTTGTTTGCAGATACACCAATGCAAAACTCCGAAGCTTTACCACCCTGATAAACTGTCATACATTGTACAGAAAATAATTTGTGTGAAACTTCATTTTAATTTCGACCATTTCACAGGGCCGATTTTCACCCTTCGTGGGCCAACTCCTTTATGCTTATATAAGGATAATGCATTTATGTCACCGCATGGAATTTGATTTCTGTGCAGGATTTCTCAGGTTTGTCCAGTACGGTGGACACGTTTTGGATGGAGTAACATCACAAATCACTTTTTTTTTTTAACATCATAGAAAATATACCAGTTCCTGATATTTTAGGGATGTAATAGTTGTCCTACAAAGTGCATTTATATTCAGAATAAGTTGGTACATGTATCAAACCACGAATCCAATTTGTTGTTTGTGATAAGAGCAAAATATAAGAAAGTTCTGGAAAATGGCAATATTCATTCTTTCGCGAATTTCTACCTTGATGAAGCGATGTATGATTATTTGAAGTAAATCAAATGTAGAGGCTATGAAAATGTATTTTATTGTGAAAAATATACTCCGAATATACTGTACATAGTAAAACACGGTTATAACAAATCTCCAGGACCAGCGAAAGATAATTAGTTATAACCAAACTTTGTTATATCCGATAAAATTTTCTTTATTTTCCTCTCATTGGAGAATAATCCCAATGGCATCTATTACATTGCTTCTGATTGGACAATAATAAAGCTGAACGAGAATTTACGCATCAATACCCCCCCCCCCAAGAATACATGTTAGTGTTGATGTGAAAGATCTGGGAAAAATTTGAAAGATGTAACCATTTTAACATTGTACAGGGTTTATAAGCAAAGAATGATTCTAGCATTATATACTGGCGGCCAATTTAGCTATGAATGCTCGTGTATCAATTCATAATAAATTGTACCATGAAAGCGAAATGATAGACAGAGTCAATAATAAAGGAAAACAGTAGGAATAGCTACTTTCTCCATGCATGCATAACAATGGTTATGTACCTAGTTTTGTCAGATTTACAGAAGGGTTAATTAATTCATTTATTATTTATTTCCAAGGCTTTGACAATTGATAATCTTCCCGGCACGGGAACAGTAGACGAGGAAGAAACGGCCGAGCGGAAGTTGCTGGATTTGACCGTCACTGAGCTTAACGATGGATACACATGCGCTCTCACCACTTCTAATGTACCCTTCATTGTCAAACAAGTGAACATGGCAAATCCAAGTAATTTACGTCCTGTTAATTCTAATAATAAATTGGGTGTATTCATATTCAGTTTGACATCATCTCATACATGGTATTTGGTAAGAAGTATGCTGCAATCAGAAAGCATGTGTTTCAGATGTTACAAATTCCAGAAACATATATAACAGAGTCTCGCATTATCTCGCGGTCCCTATTGTTTCGGTAAAAAATGCATCCAATAATTTTGATTACGTACATAAGAAATGAATCTTATATTTTTTCGGGTGATGCAGGTATCACCGAATTTTAGACGGTAAAACTCATCAATGCGCGAAGCGCATTGATGAAAAGTTTTACCGTCTAAAATCTCGGTGATAACCTGCATATCACCCGAAAAAATATAAGATTTATTTCTTATCATTTAATTTTATATTACAACAACAAAACAATGTCCATCAGACATTACTTTTTGTTCAGGTTCGTGATCGAAAATCACCTCAATTCTTAAAAGGTGTTTTAACCAATGAGAATCGGCGTTAGGTGATCACGTGAAATAAAATTAAATGATATGTATATCACCTTAATAATGAAAGATATAAAATGCAAGACTTCCAAATCCTCTCACAAAAACATTCAAGATACAATAATTTTAGAAATTGCACTTCAAAGTGAAATAAAAAAGAAGTTTTAAAAGGCGATACATGACCCCAAATCGGCAAAATCCTCGAGATTTCAGGAAATGTCTATGATTTGCCTAATTGTTTGTAAATAATAATTTTTCTAATCATCAAATTATTTACAAAATATTTGCATTCGAATCAGACTTATAAGAATGATATAAACTTTAATCAAAATTAATCTATCAAACCAACCAATAGGAATGAGCAATTTATAGGCGGGACCGTCCCATATTTTAAGCAGTAAACACGCTGCCATAGGAGTTGCTGATCTCTGTTAAAAATATGTCTCTGCAAATTCCTATAGGACGTAGCTCTTGCCAGTCATACTGAAATTTTGTTCGGTTTTATCTAGAATTGTATGTTTTTGCAAACAATAATTTTTATAACTCCGTATTCAAACTTTTCCTTGCTGCATGAATGTACAAATCCTATATCATCATTTTTTGTGAAAAACAATTTGAAATTCTTTCTAGAATGGTGAAGGCATTAGGTCTATTAGTTTACACCTGTAGCACTTCTAATGAAAATCCGTAGCACATCTACTGAAAATCCGTAGCACTTCTAATTTGAAAGTCTACCGGGTATTGTCGCTTCATGACCGAGAGGTTCAAGTCCCGCTTGTATCTAAGGCATGGAATTAGCTACATGTAGGTCATAACTGCCCCTTCGCCAAACGCTCGGAAAATAGAAGTGAGAATCGCGGATCTTAAAAACCCAGGTGTGTCATTGCAGGTGTTGGCACAAAAAGCACGATCCGTTCTGTAGTTTGTAGTGCTTCACCAACAGATGGTAACTTCTCAATAAGAGTGAAAAAGAAGAAAAAATAGAGTCTTAATGTTATTGAGTTAAACCTTACTATTTAATAAATTTTTTCAAAGCAGTCTAAAGAAATCCAATGATAGTTTCCTTCATACTCTTCTTGTTCATACTAGTATACTATGACATTATATAGCAGCTGATTCTGTGATAGTTTTAGCATGGACCAAACATATTACTTTCTTTCTCGGTATTAAATCCCATAGAAAAGTCCAACATTTTATTTTTAAAAATCGACTGTATTTAAAAAAAAGAGAATTGCTAATTTTTGAGGCAGTTATCTAGAGCAGCTCCTTGCTGTTGCTAGCTAGACCAACGGAATTAAAGCGTATAGGCTGATTGGAGAAACATAATTTTTGTTGTTTTATTTTCAAAATAGAAATGCAGATTGTGTCTAAATGATTTAGGTTGATAAAAAATTAACTTTCTTTATTCAAATGGTAAAGCGTTAGAAGATGGTGGACTTTCCTTTCTCTTTCAGCCTATGGAGTGTACCTGATAGACTGGCCGCAGTTGAGCTACAGCACCCGCACCACTTACAGCCTGTCTATAGAATGTGAGGACGGGAGGGCAACATCCACCGGAACGTACACTGTCAACGTCAACAAAAACAACAACCCCACGATAGACAACACCAACTGTAAGTAACAACAGCTCCACAATAGACAACACTTAACTAATAAATACAATCAACCTCCACAAATAGACTACAGCTCGAATTGTATAGTAACAACAAAACCCACAATAGACAACACCAACTGTAAGTAACAACATCAACCCCACAATGGACAACAGGAATTGTAAGTAGTCTCATTAGACATTCCACATACTGAAGTTTTAGCAAGGGAATCTATAAGTTAATGATTTACAGTCTTAACTATAATAATTATACACTAATATAAACTTATGGGGTATACATAATGTTGTGATAGCTCTGCTGATCACGTGACCCACGATAAAGCATTTAAGTGTCATCAAATACAGAGTTGATGGTGGTAATTTAACAGAATGACTGGTAGAGTAGACTGGCTGTAGTACTGTTCTAGTATCAGCAATTAATCATCTCTTTAATTTAGTACCTGTCATTCGGTGGACTGTCACTCGTGAGGTGGTGCTCACTGGTGTCTGCTTTTTGCACCATCAATTTTTGGTGTAATTAGGCACCACGTAAAATAATACAGTTTACCACTATACCTTCTGGTGGCACAGCCTAACCACCCTTGTTATATCTTCTGGTGACACAGCCTAACCACCCTTGTAATGTTTAGGAAAGTCAGGGTGGTAGACACTGCTGTCCCGAATAAAACTGAAATACCGTGTTCATGTGTACATGTATGTCCTTTGCTGTTTGCGTTTTATTATAATATGTTACACCAATCTTACCTACTTAAGGAAAGAAACGTATCTGTACATATTTACAGGTCTAAATTCATTTTAAGCGTTTTTCTGTCTTACGCTTTCACTAAGAATGAGATAGGAATTCCAGTGGGCACGAATTGTGCTTCTTTATTAGCTGACTTATTTTAATATTCTTTTGAGGCAGAATTCATTCAAAAGTTCTATATGAAAAGAAGAAAATCTCTAGCGGTGGCCTTCAATTCAACATTTCGATATACTGAAAGACGTTTTATCTATCAATAATAATGATTTCCATTCATATGTTGATTCAATATATCCCAGCGAACTAGAAATAAAGGACACACAGAGTCTTCCGTGTCTGCTTCGTACTTGGATATTTTATTAAACATTGACATTAACTGCAAATTAATTACTCTACTTTATGACAAACGGACGATTTCAGCTTCTCCCTCGTCAACTTCCCATATTTATGTAGCAATATTCCATCATCACCTGTATATGGTGTGTATGTCTCTCAACTTATTCGATACGCAAGAGCTGGTTCTGCGTATGATCAGTTTTTGAATCGAGGCAGGCTACTTACAGACAAGTTGTTGTTGCAGGGGTTTCAACAGCCACGTTTAAAGGCAGCATTTCGTAAATTCTATGGTCGTTATAACAATTTAGTTTACCAATATGACCTACCATTGAGTCAAATGCTGTCTGATGTGTTTCATAGCCATTGTTAAGCCGTTTTTCACACACTGGTTTGACTACGGATTGTTCCGTTTACCTGATCAAGACTATGGGCTCACGGCGGGTGTGACCGGTCAACAGGGGATGGTTACTCCTCCTAGGCTCCTGATCCCACCTCTGGTGTGTCCAGAAGTCCGTGTTTGCCCAACTCTTGTTTTTGTATTCTATTTGGATTTACGAGATTGATCACTGTTTGCCTTTACATTGTTGCAGTATTTGTAACCGGAATATAATCCCTCCAAACTCAGTGTCAAACCATGTCTAGCATTCCTTTGTAATCCATAGAATATGTAATTTACATGCTTTAAGTTTCTTATTTCTTATCAATTCGATTAAAAATTTCATTTTCAGGGATTGTTTCTTTGGATGCATTGACAGCCAAGACTGGTGACGTCATCTTTACCGTGAGCACAACAGACGCTGACAGTCCGCAGGTCTCCTTCACCATCTCCTGTACGCCGACCGGGTGTCCTTTTGACATACTAAACTGTACGTATGAAATTCTTTATGACACTTTAAACGGGAAAGAAAGAATATAACATCACACTGTTTATATCATCAACTTATATGTCAATTTTAGTTCCATTGAAAATGACCAGTCTATCCACGGTTCCGACCACTGATATATATAATAGAAGATAGAGAAGACGGTAGTGACTCTATGAAATGTTTCATGGTTTTGAGTGGTGGTAGCATATCTTCTTCACGATTGTTTGGATACTATCAGCATACTCGAAATTCTACGTACATGTACCTTTCCGTACCAGAAATGACCTGTTTAAACATGTGTGTCCGAAAGACTCCGAATATCACTGTAGAAAAACGAAATCGTGTACAATGTAGATTACTTGTAGTCTCAATCGCACACCAACTATAAACTGTCTCTATACTGTACATGTACATTCTTGATTAAGTTAAGACTACTTTTAACGACTCCGAAAAAGATGTTTCCATTTCGACAACTGGTGTGCACATATGCTGGTTGCTTCAGTTCTATTTAATTACGATATTTACGACATCTAAAACAAGTTTGTTCAAGACCTAACAAGGTGTTATAAATCAGTACGATTGGCAAACTATGACAGGGACTTACGAAGGTACCTACAATTATAAAATTTCGCCATCTTGGTGACTGCACTATATTCCATTGCAGCTGGAAAGGTATTATTAACTGATCGTCTGCTTCGACACTCCACCGCTGGGTATAATGTGAACATCATGGCATCAGATGGGCGGAATACAGTTGGACCAAGCACCATCGACGTAACAATATCAAGTTAGTCCATTTTAACTACTATCCCTATCAAACATGGGATAACATTTTGGAATGAACATGTTTGTGAGGTACGTAAAGCACATCACAAAACTTTTGATCTTTTCCAGATATAAATGGTGATCCGGTTATAACAAATCTACCCACCTCAATCAATGTGTTGGAGAACTCGGCCTTAGGTACATCGGTTTTCCAAGCTTCTGCTACCGACACAGATTCGTCGGATCCCAAAGTATTTCGAGCATCTTTCAATAAGGACTGGGCTGATAAGTACTTCAGAGTAGACAGTTCAAGTAAGGATAGCTGGTTTTCAACATTATTTATGTGTGTAATAGTTTGAAACATGGCATGTAGTGTTTGTTTATTTCTCATCACTGGAACCATTCTATATTACGCCTGAAAACGTTAAAACATTAATTATATTCATTATCATTCTAAAACGTGTTATTTTGAGGATTTTTTTTATCGTAAATAACTATGCCTCTGTCTTTTGATTCAAACGTCCATTTTGAATTACATAAAGTTGAATAAGGATAACATGGTGTAAATTTCAGACAAAACAGGTTTCTTTCGGTATACAGTGTGACCTATGTTCACACGAATGACAGGCTGTAGGCTTCGTCTTAAGTTACTGATCAAACGTTGTATTTGATATTGTGGTAGGGCTTGCCCCTCCTGATGCAGTGCCTGTGTCAGTTCTTCTAATACATGAATTGGCAATGTCCTGTGACAAATTCGGCGATCAGTGATATTTCAAATATGCCCAACAGGGTTCAATTTTGGACTTCGAGCATGCCAAGATAGTGTCACAAAAACCCTTCACCGTACGAGCACGATGTGGTCTGGCATTGTCATCCAGGAACACTGGCCTTGGCCGAAAAGGACGATTGTCAAATGAGGCAAACCACTTGCAACAAGAATGCTCCTTTTATGTAATTTTGTTCATCTGAAGGGTTATTCTACAAATAAGATCCAGTTTACTATTGCAGGAAACACAGTATCATACCATAACTGATCTAACTCCAAACGGAATCCTCTCAACAATATTTTGTTCAGCATATGCAGTTCTAGTTTGCCGCCATACACGTATTCGTCCACCTTTGATATGTAGCAAAATGCAACTCCCGTTCGACCAATACACTTCCCCCAAGAAGTTTGCTTCCATCGTTGGTGACCTTGACACCATTGCATACGTGCAGCTTTGTCGTTGTTTGTAAGCAAATGTCTCATTTTGAGTGCATTGTCCTCCCGAACAGACAATCCCGAACGAGATCTTTCCAAATATTGAACATCTTTGATTCATTTCGTAAATGACAATTCTACAGACGACCCACTTGGCCAACATGTCTATATGACATCACGTGATGACCAATATGTCTCTATGATATCACTCGATGACCAATATCTCATATGGCATCACGTGATGACCTATATGTCTCACTGACAATCCTGCTTCATTCCAATAATCTGCAATCGGATTGCAATTGAAACTTGCGGTAGACACACAATTTTGATGTGCAAGAAAAGTATAACTAATTGATCAAATAAAGTGCTAAAGCAATGTATACGTGTGCAACAGTCTCACGGGCAATTATCGACTGACAGAGTGGACAACAGAGAAGTCAATGCGGGTATGTTGTAAACAAAGATAGACGAAATTGCATTAATGACTTCAAAATTATCGCTCTGTTTCAAATAATTTATAATGAAGTACTAGTAACTTTGGTCTTGCTGTACTTTTTTATGATGTGTATATATTTGACTCATTCACATTAATATACAAACCGATCAGAGATATTCTAGAAGGTGTTTGTTAATCGTTGTAAGACATACCGTATAAGTAGAAATTTTAGCGAGGATTTAATTTTGGCATTATTAGCGAGGACTTTGAGATCGCTAAAATTAGATATCGCTAACAATTTATTCCAAATAATTGGTAGGGCTTTTCAAAGTAATAGATTATAAAATCGCTAAAATTATTTACCGCTAAAATAAAATACCACTTTTTATGGAGAAAACGCTAACTTTGTGTCTCGCTAAAAATTCTACTTATACGTGTATATATATTTTTTACATCGCTATATATATTTTATTTTTTACATGGAAACAGATGGCGGTTCCGTTAACAAAGACATGTATACCATTTGCAGCAGTACCTAAAGATTGCATTCATCACATAATTAACGATTTACTTGAAATTGATGCTTCCGAAATGTATTTGTGCTTTTGTTGTCTGTAGCTATTATCCCCCTACTTTAGAACATTCGTTTTTATTTTTCAGCTGGCATAGTCTATACGTCCAGCTCTAACAACATAGACTACGATATTCTCCCCAACCCACCATCCTTCCTGATGTACATCACAGTCACTGACGGTAAATGGTACGACACGGAATACCTATCTATTCAGATTCAGAATGTAAACGAAGATCCAGTCTTCTCTCAATCACATTACTCCACCTCGAGGACAGAGGGAGCGGTACGTAACTTACTGTCAGAGACAAAACAAAAACCCTATAAAAACGATAGGTCGCGTGTCTGTGCAAGCAATCTTACCAAGTGTTGATATGACTTGCACATATAGTAAATTGCATAGTTTTGTGGTGGCCTTGAGGTATCATATATCTATTAAAGTCCTAAAGGATAATGCATAACTAAACAGCTCTAGAATAATATGAATATGAATATTATTTTGTCATTATACTGTTCATATTGTTGCGTTTACCTGATCAAGACTATGGGCTCACGGCGGGTGTGACTGTTCAACAGGGGATGCTTACTCCTCCTAGGCACCTGATCCCACCTTTGGTATGTCCAGGGGTCCGTGTTTGCCCAACTCTTGTTTTTGTATTCTATTTGGAACTTACGAGATTGATCACTGTTCGTTATCCTTGCCTTTACTGTAGTGGTAGAATACTTTGATATGAATCATAGACTAAAGACATTTTATAAATAGCTATTCTTTACACAGGAAATATGTCTGTTTTGTACATAATTGAATGTGTATGCACAGGTTAAATCCATATTTCATATCATTTCTAAAAGGGTGGTAGTGCATTTCCTGCAACGAGATATAATGTTTTGGATCCAGACAGTGGAAGTGGTGATACTAAAACATACTCTTTAGACTGTGGCAATGAAACTAATCGGTTTTCAATTTCATCTACAACCGGGGTGATCAGCTTTTTGGGGGATTATAATCTTGATGATGGTGTCTCACCGGAAGAGGTGAATTGTACCGTGACGGTCACGGACGCCGCGGGATTGAGTGACACCTGTGTTGTAACACTTCATGTTCGCCACGACAACGAATTTTCTCCGGCTTTTCCCTATTCCAGTTACGCTATTACCGTTCAGTCTTATGAAATAGTTGGGAAAATAGTGGACACAATTCAAGCTGGAGACCAAGATCTATCTTCACACAATCATGGCAAATACTCTTATTCTTTATCTCCAAACACCCGCTTCGACGTACTTCAAAATGGCAGCTTATATGTAAAAGATCTGAGTGGTCTCTATAATACTGCAGCAACGTATACACTGACACTTACAGCGACGGATTTAGCGAGTCGTTCAACATCGGTTCCGGTGGTTATTACCATACCACGGTACGTGATCGCAGACTCTCCCTACTCCACAGACAGACCTTATTCATTTTTAGAAAAACCAACAGATATGGCCTGGTTTGTGCCAACTATGGTTGGTTCCTTTTTGTTCATGACTTTCATTGGTTTTTCCTGCTATCTGTGTACCAAGGACTGCAAATGCAGAAAACCGAAATGTGATTGTTGGTGAGTATACATGTATATGCTTTAGAGCCTTATTGACTTTTTTCACAGAGTGAGAATCTTTGATATACTTCTAACTGATCATGAATTATTTGTTGTGTTTTATTACTATTATTACATCATCATAGTGTTAAATTAGAATAGTGGCATGTTCTGAACTTTTCTGCCTGTTGCAATATACGGAAGTACACTGTCTTTACCTTTTGTTAAATATGTACCAGTATCTTCTGTACCTTAGTAAACGGAAGAAAGTATGGCGTCCCAAACCGGTACAAGTGGTTCTACCCAAACCTAAGGAATTACCAGCGGAAAAACCAAAGCCAAAAGAACCCCCTCCTAAACCTAAACCGGTGAAAGTAACACCAGCTCCAAAACCGGAAAGGCCGCCCAGAATTCGCTCTCCTGTTGAGGAGAGAAGTACGTCATCGGTTTACTTTGGTGTAGTCAGTAAAACCATGCAGGCGACATTTGATGCGTCAATCAGTCAAATGCTAAAATAATGAAAATTCTTTAACACAACTTTTATCATAAACACTGCTCTGTAATATTGTATTTTTGCTTGTTTTACGTAGTTGATGTCACATCGCCAATAAATAAAGGACCCCCACAACCAAAACCAAATAGAGAGTTTGAAAAAAGCATGCCAGCGCCTGCAAATAAATTCAGTCCACCTCCCCCTTATTACTCGAGGCAAGGATGGATCACTGCAGAAGTCCACAATTCAAACAGGGAGACAACTGCTGACTCTAATGTCATTACCAGGGGATACATCGGTAACCACCAAAATGAAACAAGAACTTTAAATCAGGATAGATATCATGTTGAAATGGAGGAAGACCTTAATCAAAAACCGAAAAAAACTTATGAATTCTGGACAGATATGAAATATAACTTTAATTAAAATGATTTATAAGCATTTTAAAAGATTTTTGTTGTTATATATTTGTAATAATTAAAAACCATTCATGATTGCTGTTTTATGAAGCATAGCACTAAAAAGGAATGGAACAACATAATAATCTAATGCTATTCAAAACAAGCACACACTAGGTATAGCGTAAAGTAACTCTGTGCTATGAGCAACAAAGTTTAATGATATGCCAATAAGCTTGCAGTAATAAATGTTAGGAGTAAAATGCATACATAATTTACAATGAATTTTTATTGGCATTAATGATAAAAATATGTTTAAATCATTTAGATATCACAGAGCCATAAATTTGGAAATCGTATAGATGATAGAATATCAATGATATTTCCATTGAGTCTGAGAATATTCTGGATAATAAATGGCGTGTCAAAAGTTTTATATATCTTCATATAAAGGTAACTATAAATTAGATATGAAGAAAACTATTCCTCAAGAGTCTGAAAATAAGAAGAATAATCACAAATAGTTGAAGAGTTGCAAAATGACCACGTTGCATGAAACATATGGTCCAAATGTAATGCACTGGTCTATATTGTACTTTCGTTGTTAGTACACACAATTTTCCAGATAAGGTCCTGTATTATACATTCTTTGCATGCCGTGCATGTACTGAAGTCGGTGCTGCTCCATGCTCTGCATATTAGAACTTGATGACGTAGGTGAAGAAATCATATTAAGACCGTGCATCGGCACGTGATGATTTGAAGTAAACGGATTAGGGGTCATGTGACTTGACATGTGACTAGCATTCGTTTGTTCGAATGTCATCGTCTGGTTATCAATTGATTGATTGGAACCTCGGTAAAAATCCTCGGAGTAGCAGTCTGTTTTCAATATCGGCCTATGGTTATCCGGAAAAGCCATTGTAAAGAGTGCTTCTGGGTCACAAACGAATTTGTAAACATATCGTTCTCCCGCCACTTTCTGCATTATTCCTTTTTCATAGTAATATCGAAGAGATCTGCTCAGTTTATCATAATTCATAGCAGGTCTATTCTTCTGCAAGCCCCAGCGTCTTGCAACCTGCAATATGTATGTAAAGTATGTTTTAGTTAAGTTTACATTTGTTCTTTCTAGTGTCCATATTCTACATATCCTGTACACAATATGAGTCAGTTACCCTCATAGCAGAGCTATAGTTTCAAAGACGCAATTGCTACATGTAGGAGTAGAAAACCAAAAAAATTACAATGTAATTGTCTGTGTCGTTTGGGTCATTATATCCTTTATCGTACTTTTTTTTTTATAAAGAGACGACTTTGCTAATCCTTCTGTCCCATTTTTTTCTTCTATTTTTTTCCACATGGAATTATTTTCTTTTACTTGAAGATGATGTGGATCGCCCTACATAATTGACAATTACCATTGTCCGTGCCGTCGGTCATCTTTTTAGAATTAACATGTACAAATTTTACACTTTGCGTCAATAAAATATTTCCCCAAGAATGTCCATTCTTAGTTGTTAGGTACACATATGTACAAGAAAAATGATACTATAATGATATGCTATAATGCATTGTTTTTGACAGCTTCATGAAAATAATTCTCAAAAGATATTCATTTTGCAAATTAAATTATTTAAAGAAATTAAGCAAATTCATTACTTTCAATTATTTCTCTTTGGTCAATTAACATCTGTTATCTGATGTATTTTGGTTGTATTTTCGTTGATGGATTTCCTACTCAATATGAGGCAACTGCAATCATAGACATTACTAATGTGTCTAAAGCCTCATGGTATTGCAAGGTGTAGAGTTGATAAGGGAGAGAAAACAACTGATATGTGCATAAAGGCATTTTTCAAAAACAAAACAAACAAAAAACCAAATACAAAACAAAACAAGAAACACCCCCAACCCAAACAATCAAACAAACAAAAATAAAAAAAATACAAAAAATACCCCCCAAAAAACCCAGACAAACCCAAACACTCACTAAATATAAGTGCAATCATTTAAAACATAAGACGTTTCACTGTGATCCCAAGTTTTCAAATTCTACTTGGATAAAGCATTTGAAAGGAAATTTCATTGAAGGATTTTGTACATATCAGGTCGTTCAAACCTGTATCTTGACTCGGTGGTTAGAGGCTTTAGGGCGTTCGCTTCATGACCGGGGCATCGTGGAATCGAGCCGTGCTCCTGCCTTAGCCGAGTCAAACAAAAGATGCTAAGCATTACTACTTCGCCAAACGCAAATGTAATTAAAAGCGAGAGTCATGGGTCTATCGGATGAGGCCTTAATAAGGGAGGTCCCATGTAGCTGCAGGTGTTGGCACGGTAAAGAGCCCTCAATGTTATGGTCATGAGTACCAAGCATAAATCTAAGTTTGTAGCACTTAACCTAGCAACAACTGGTGACGTCTCAATTTGAGTTTAAAATTCTGGTGACGTCTCAATTTGAGTTAAAAATTCTGGTGATGTCTCAATTTGAGTGAAAAATTCTAGTGATATCTCAGTATGAGTGAAAAATTCTCACACCGGACGAAAACAAATATGCAAACAAAAAATAATGTCATTCAGAACGTTATTTTATTATAACCTCATCCTACTATGTAAGGTATACTTTCAGAAAATGTATTTCATTAGCGTCTGTTTTCTTTTAAACTAAGAGAGAGAAAGTACCTCTTCTGGTTCGATAAGCTTGAATTCAAGTCCCCTACCAGTCCAAGCAATAAAGGCAGAATTGGCGGGATCATCAAGGAGGGCTACCAAAAACTGCCATAGCTGAAGGGATCCCCTTCTCTGATATGTGGGAGGCTGACCTTCTCTTTGGAAGCGGTCGAAGTAAAAGTCTCTGTATAGTTCTGCTTTTATGTCCATACCTAAAATTTATATTGCAATATAGTTAGGAAAGAGAAAAATTTGGTTGCTAATAGAAAGAGAAAAAAGATCGGTTGCAAGGAAATGAGAGGATAATGATTGGTACTAGTGCAAGAGAAAAATGATTGGTTTGCTAAGAAGAGAGGAATGATTGGTTGCAAGAAAGAGAGGAAATGATTGGTTACTATGGAAAGAGAGGAAATGATTGGTTGTAAGGAAGGAGAGGAAATGATTGGTTGGTAAGGAAAGAGAGGAAATGTATTGAGTTGCTAAGAAAAGAGAGGAAATGATTGGTTGCTAAAGATACGCAGTATTTAGTGATTTGGATCCCTGTTGTCTTTTCTTTATATTTCTTAATCATCTTTCTATTTACTATGTTTACATGTCAAGAATATACAACGATTGTGCTGCCACATCCTCACCTGTGGCCTCTCCCCTTTTCACCTTTGAAAAATGATGCATGCTAAGCCACATTATATTTTTTTTTTTTTTTTCAAGTATAGGTTTCAGTTGAATAACACTTGTACATGTATAGCACTCTTATTTTTCTTCACACAAAAACACATCTTTTTTATTACCAAAATATGATTACAATTTGAAATTTCAATTTCTTAAATTTAAACTACATTAAACTTGTCATACCACTCAGTTGTCGTATTAAATCGAACAGTGTACCATATTCATGATGCTTAAGAGGCGGATTAAATGTATTCCAACTTAAAACCAAGCAAAACATTTTGAATATTGCATTGTCTTTGAATTTACGCTATATTACTAGGAACCAAATACCACACAGTAATAATTTTTGAATTTTTACCGCATTGCTTTGGCGTCAAGTAGTGTCATATTCTAACATGAGGAAAACTCAATTGTTAACATAAGTATATTTTTGTACACACACACACACACACACACACACATCTATCTATCTATCCATGGAAAATAGATAAAGTGTATTCTGTAAACTTTTGCTGTAGCTGCAAGAACCTAATTGTCCTCGAGCTGTGTAACATTTCATAATTCATCATTTGTATATCGTGAAAATAAACTACAGGTTTGCATTCAAAAATATTTGTCAAAAATAGATGACACTTTATAGCAAGTTGTAGGTCTTCGTTGTCCGTTCCATCTCTCAATGATATTAACTGATATCCAATGACATGTTGTACCATAATACCAATCACGTGAAGCCTTATAAACGAAAATGAAAACTTAGAGGGATTAATCCCCTCCAAAGATGGGCCAATTTTGTATTCTATGTGATATGAATTTCTTGGAAGAGGACCCCTTGCCATTGATAACGCTAATTGGTTTCTTTGAAACTTTAGAAAAGGTAATTATAACTCCTAAACATGGCTATTAAACCATTGTGATATCTGAGGAAAGAGTTTGCAAACAACGTCGGGTGGTTGAAGATGCCGATTACGGTAAACAGTGCACATTAAACCCCGGCTTTATGATATACTTCAATAATGATTAATCACGTTTCAAATCAAGTACTGGCGCTTGAATGGATTTTATGCCTTTCCTGAAAATGTAATTAATTTTCTCCGTACTAAATTTAATCAAAACCAGTTTTTATTGTTAATTTCATGTTAAAAATATGTATAGGTTATACTTATATTTCCTTCTTGCTGAATGAATAATCTGATTTACATGAAAAACTTTCAACATACAATAGTTACGTTTATAGGAAAGGACAAAGGCATATGAACACATTAATCTGTCTGTAGACTTCGTGATCCAATGCTAATTTACAGTTAAAGGTTTAATGCCATCGAATAAATCTTTCTGCAGAAAAATGTTGTGTACACAAGAACTTTGCACAGAGAAAAACTTGTAAAATGTTTTCTGCTGGAAATCCAACCATAAAAGACCTTATTCCCTATGGACCAGAGAGGCACTGTCCCGGACATTTGTCTGTTGCCTTCCTATTCTTAATTTTTATCCATATTTGTGTAGACGTGCAAACATTTCCATATGTTCCTCTCTATTTTAAATGTCTGTATCTACAATGCCACATGTAGTACATGCATTTATATCTGCTCTGATAATATAAAGTTTATTCCTGTTAAAAGAATAGTTCATGCTATTGCAATACTTCAACGTTAATATATCCTGCGATCTATATACTGTTAGTCCCGAGGGTCTCTACAGCCCAGTTGCTATGGACTATGTTATAGCTTGAAATACGGATATGTATTTAATTGCAGTGGTAAAATTAGAAATTCATTATCAAAATTCAGGATTATCTCCCTAAGCATAGCTCTGATCTTCGAAGTATTTGGCCCCAATCTTTTTAGCACTACATTGATCACTTTTGTAAAGTTTTACTATCATGTTTCGGATTTCCAACATTTCGGTTTTGAGCATCACTGAAGAGATATAATTTGTTCGAAATGCGCATCTGGTGCATAAAAATTAGGTACCGTATATGATATATACTGTAATTATTTAATGTATACAATTACTATATTCATATCATATACCACCGTGTATATATTATAATATATATATATATTATATATATATATATATATATATAATATATTATATATATATAATATATATTAATATATATATATATATTATATATATATATATAATTTAATTAGAAGACATCGTGCTAACTACGACAAATTAATCATTATATTTCCATTGATGCGTCACAACCCTGCTATATTAATACACCATCGTTCTTAATCATATCGCTGCAAGATGGAAAACGCGACCGAAAATTGAGCAACACTCGGCTACATTTTGTTCATGACAAATGCATTATAGAGATGGTGACAGTGTCATTAAGGCAGTTCTTCTAGAAAAATGAATAATGCATTTCCTTCTTATTGATTTACCAGGCCATTATGATGCACAATGCAGAGAGTTGACCTTTTTGTAAAGAAGGATTTCGTCGGTTATTCTAGCGCTTGATATTTGTGCACATTTTTCAGTGAGCACACTGTATATTGTTGTGTTGTCCTACAGAATATGAAGCAAGCAGGCAGATTGTGTAGCGAATCTGTACTGGTTATTGAGACCCTCATAAAAACTAACTTCATCACCAACTAAGATCACATTCACTGAACATTGATCAAAAAGGCTTAATTTCGGATTTACAAACTGAACTTTCCTCGAAGGAATATCGATAGGCTTATAATGGTGAACGTAAATAAGACACAGGATCACTTCTTGAGGCTGTGGAATAGTCCTTGATCTCCCTTTAGACGGCTGCATTCCGCGACATAATTGAATCGAATTAGTTTTTAGGTGATATAAGGGATGTTTTGATTGAGTTCCCGTAGACATAAGCGACAATTAAATTAGACCTGGCAATCAGAGATCAACTGTCTGTTTATGCTTAGAATAACCAAATCACTGCCGCTCTCATCTGCATTCAAGTAAATAAATTTCCCGAGTTTCAGATTTGATGATTGTTTGTTTCCATTTTCAGAATTCAGCACTATTTCATAGTTAAAGCTTGATTTTCTTTAGAATGTAGCCTGTACTAAACAGAACGTTACAAGAGTACCTTACAGTATAATTTACTGTTCACTGGAGGAAAAAATGCATAATTTAATGCAATTTACATGTAGTTGCTGTGCATGAAAGCTCGTACTTTAGTTTAACCTAATAAATATATATGAAATATATTTGTTTGTTTTCATCATTTTAGGAATTATTTCAATTCATCGTTTAAGTTACAGATTACCGCTTGACCCCGTTCAAATATTTATTGTGTATTGTTTTATACCGTTTCGGCAATATTTCAGCAATTTTACGGCTGCTTAGGGAAAAGATGTTTGGTTGTGAATGGTGACCCCCCCCCCCTTCCGAGTAACTATAAATTATAAATGAAATTAACTGGTGTAGCATGCCCCATCTCTCAATACGTTCTCACGAAATAATATTAATCGGGATCGGGATGCCATAAATCTCCAATAAATTGAATGTTGTTTTCACTAAAAACAAATACATGTATTGCAATATCATTTTNAATAAATTGAATGTTGTTTTCACTAAAAACAGATATTGCAATATCATTTGATAATTACGTTTATTTAAGTGGTATATGTATAAATAACCAATTGAATTATAAAATTTCCCATCTTACTCTAACGTGTTTTAGCATACTCCCTTAATTTCCCTTACCTTCCCATCTTTCTCTATGTTTCTCTCTGATGCGGTCAAAGTATGACGGATCCTCTTGACAAAAGAACCTCATGGCATTCTGATACGGACAGGGAAATCCTACTGAAAGTCAAATATTCTCATTTAGATAGCACAAAGAAGAAAAGTTGAAGAATCTTGACATTTTTTGGGGGAGATGGATGATGATTCGTAAATTTTCTATGTATGATATTTAGTAGTAATGGCTACCTTCTTGTGGACTTCCATGTCTTGTTATCTCTGGTCTGGTAAAGCCACCACATGCTGGATATCGCTCTACTGTTAATTAGCGTAAGAGAATATTAGATTAAATGAATACCAATTGACACTTATTTTGCTGGTCCGGAATCTTTGGTTATTTTTAACCGTAATAAAAGATCGTTACATGTTTATGTATGGCAAAATTACTCAAGATAGATATATCAAATTTTAAAACCAAATACGATTGTCACAACAGTGGCGGATATTAAGGGGGTAGGGTGTTGAATCCCCCTCTCATAAAATTTTAACAAAAAATGCTATTTTGAAGTCTGCAATCCCTCTTTTTTGGACGGGTAAGGTACAAACTTTGGTCGCAATCCCCTTTTGAAAATATTTTGGATCAGCCCCTGCACACGTACCCGTTATTGACATTTGTAAGCAGTATGATGCTTTATTTGTGGGCTGTACATATAATTCAATTTTAACCGGGTTAAAATGTTTATATTTTTCCCAGATAGTGTGAAAATCATTGATAACAACACTGTTTCTTTTTCCATCTTACGAAAATATGTTCAGATTTGCAATTATGGAAAAGTTCAAACTTTTAGATTAATTTTGCATGAACATTGCTTTGGATTTTAATGGGAAAACAATTTGGCACATACAGCTTTAAAAGAACGTAAATTTCAATCAATAATAAAGTTGTAGCATCTTGTTTAACATAACAAAAACCAACGACACTTTACAATATCAAAACTTACCACTAGATTCAAACCCTTGATCCTTGGGTTCCTGTTTAATGGTCACGTGAGGGGACGGGACTGAAGGCGTCTGTGGGTAGCTGTGATTTCGAGGAAATTGACCCATATCGTAAGATCTCTCTCGGAAATCTTGTTTGAAGAAAGGATGTGCATAAGGCGAGGAAACAAACCGAGGGTAACCGGAATGACTTTCTGAAGACAGGAAGTTCTGTTCGGAATCTGAATGGGACCTCCGGTATCTGGAGTAACCGCTGGAAAGTATGAAGTGTTTTCATGTCAATTTTTCAAATTTTAGCATCGAAATGTAAATGTTATTGTTCTTCTGTTCTTCTGCATTTTGAACTGATTAACGATGCTTCCGTATATCTACATGTATAAGCAAAAGGGAAGAATAACACATTTCTCACTGCGAACAATACCAAAAGTAGAACCTCGGGTATTAATGTCATTTTAATTTGTTTGAAGAAGACAGTTTGCTAAGTTTGTTTTGTATGATAATACTTGACAAATACAATGCTAATATTTATTCTATGCGGATGCCGCACGTCAGTTTTAAAACATTACTTTACCTGTTTGTGTTGGGGTAGCTACAGGAATTTGCATTCGCCGTCATTGCATACGATGTATGGGGAGCAGTGAGCTCCTTCTCACATGTCATGGGAGACTGCCTGGTGTCTTTACCGGAAGTGGTAGAACTGAGGGAACTGCTGGGTGAGGAGGGTGGTTGGCAGGGACTTCCGATAAATCGCTTTTCAGGGAAATCAAATTTGGTGGTTGATTTCTGCTGGTTCAGGTGGCACTGTTTGCTGCAGTTTAGGATCTTTTCACATTTTGGCTTTGCATAAGGATCTAAAACGCAGAAATAGTAAAATAGAAATTAATTTGAAAGAGATCAAAATACCACTTTATTTAACAAAAAATTTCACATTTTGCGTTTGCATAAGGATCTAAAAAGCAGAAATTGTAAAACGGAAAATGATTTGAAAGAAATCAAAAATATCACTTTAACAAAAACTACATGTAATAGGGAAAAAATCCATCGCGAAACTAAAATAACCCTAAATAAAACGAGAAAATCAAAATAAGAATAATAAAGAAAACTGTTCAATAAATATTTCCAATATGTTTGAATTTATAACGCAGAATATTTTGTCCGTCCATACAGTGAATTTATATGATATTCAAATTATCACAGCTATATTGGTGAAAATGTATTATAAATCGCATGCTTTATTTTCACGTGCTGGCAGAATATGTTACACATCAAAGTTGATTGTACAAAAAAATATAACGAACACTTGTTATGTAAAACAATCTAATCTGTTATCAGTTTGAAATACCATATGGAACAGTGATTGCGAGAAAAGATGCAATGCATGGGAAGAAAACACAGCCCCGTCTGTAAGTTTTACATTACAAAAACACCAATATCCCATTCCAATCAAATCCACATAAAAATAAAACCAAAATCTATAAAGATGTTTAGAACAAATCTGGGTAATTAATTTCTGGCACGCAAGTATTTAAGAGGCACGAAATATTGGCAGCGTTAGACAGGGAATACCTAGCTGAATACTCGATGAATAATACCTTGGCAATTTGTGTCGCCAAACGAGCAATCTCCCTAATACTTTCATTTTCGATAATAGTTATTGTCCTCCGATATAAACATTCAAGAACCTTGCGTGTTTGGTCTTATGGCACGATGATTAAATATCGTTATTAGTTAAGGCAGACAATATGAAAACCTGACAATATCAATGTATTAATAGTCCAGTAATTCGGGAATTTAATTTCACGACATTGTCCTCAAACCAACTGTCGGAGATGCACGTGGTCATTTGTTAATTTCGACCTAAAGAAGAACATTTTTCTCAACAGTCGTTTCCATTATTACAAAGTTGTTGATAAGGTTTGGAGTGGTTTATTTTTGTGGGTTTTTATTTTTGTTTAACTCTTACAAACCTTCTAAAAGTCATTTATGTCGTACTTGAAATACATGTACTGTGTTATATGTAGTACTGGATCTCATTCAAGTTACTGGTAAATGTTCTGAGGTATGGATAGAATTCAATGAAGGGAAAATAAGTCTTATAATCATTCATAAACTAGTTAAAAATATCATAAATGATATACAGTTGTCATTATGAGTTTAATTAAAAAAAAAAAAAAAACATCAGAATTTCAATGTCCATGTGGTTCTGAACGTAAATGATTGAACAGATGTTAATTTTTTTTATTTCTAATTTATAATGATTTTATTATACTATCAGCTGTATTCTCTGTATACTTACAAGCGCATGCAAAGTTGATTACAAAATATTATTACAAATATTCAACTATTGATATATAAAACTATTTTTCCCATGATTCAATTGTACAATCTAAGTGAACAATTTCCTTCATCAGATGAACATCCTTTGCAGAAAAGAGACTCTCTCTCACATAAAAATCCGCTTTTTATGTACACCAGTCACAAAATCCTCCACGTAATGATGAACAAGGCGATATTTATGATTTCATTTCGGGAATAAAAATGTAAGTGATATTACAAAAACGGACTAATAAAGGACAAGAAATGTGTTTGTCTGTCCACCTGCTTGTGGCGCAAAGTGACGAAATACGCACTCCAACTCCGCTAAATGAGGGCCCTAGAGACAGTCGATAATTGAGCAGGTCGGGTCCTGATTGACAGATTCTTCAGAGAATCTTTCTTGGATGCTAAAGACCCCTGTTATTTGCCTTATTTGCTTTCTACAGCGAGTGAATAATTTATGGGACAGATCATATAGATTCTGCCCGCGAGATTTTGTTAGAAAGGGAATACATCAAAACGATATCTGTCCGTCCTCTTGTTATTTTGATCAACGAGAGACTCTCATTTTTACAGCGAAATGGAGAGATTCGTGTAATTGTTATTATAGAGACTATGTGTCATTTTAATGCAATTGGTGAAAGCAATATATTACAATAAAGAAATTGTAAAACATAATCAATTTGAAAATAAAAGCGTCTGCCGATAAACATATTTAATAGTACTATCTTTTTTTTTTATAGATCTGAGAATCATTCAAGATACCATTGCACGCATCTTTTTTGGAACAAACTGTTTTTTATAATTAAGACATGTTTGATTTTTAGTCGTGATGCAGATTTGTATTGCAGAATAAAATATGTGGCAAAACCTTTTATGAAAATCTTAGAATTATACTTATCTAAATTGTCATGCATATATTCAATATTAAATGCGTCGTCGACAGAACATAAATAAGGAATAGTCAGCATGCCTTGCCCCTTACAAAGATTATACCGACGAGAGGCTTACCGTTACAAAAACAAACGCGATGCATTATGAGTAATAATTGTCAGTGGGCCGAATGATATGAAACGGATACACAAAATTTCACAAAAATGATACAAAAATAAGTTTAAACGATCTTTGGGTTTCTTCAGAAGGAGTTGCTCCATCACAGCGTGTCCACTAACACAGGTGCTACCCTCCTGCTCTCCAACCAGATGCCGGGGAGAGGTAATTATTGAACGTAAAACATACTGGCTCAATACCGTACAGACCTAACCACTATGCCAAAGAACTGCTAATAAAGACATGTGGGTTATATGAAATTTGTCAGGGATTTCTCATTAATTGTGAAGGTGAATTTGATGTCAATGAATATTTGATTTTCGTTATCGAAATTTTTGGTGCACAGTAAACATGGTGAAATATTTCTGTGGACAATATGTTTTCATAGTCTAATTGTGTGTTTTTTAACTGATGCATAAGAGGTGTGTTGAAATACGCTATCTTCAATCATTTTCACGAGTTATAAAAAAAACAAAATCAGATCACAGCTTTTGAAAACGTATCCTAAAACCTTGTTCATGTATAACATACTTTGTCAGTAGAAAGTCGTTTTCAGATACTGCTTGAAATATTTTCGATAAGTAACAATCATCGAACAAACTCATTGTGTATCATAAAATAGCTTTGTTTTCCTCTCTTTTCCCACCACGAGGGTGGTATGCATCTTGACACGTTCAGGGTATATTAATTTTTAGCTATACATCTACGGCACATGCTGCAGCCTGTTTAATGAGAGGCCTATAATGATCAGCAAACCGTATTATAAACAGGCGAGAAAAGCAGTAAAATCGTATTTGGATACACCCTTTTCACAAGAACAGAGTTCTATACGCCTCTGGGTATCTATTCACAAAAAATCTTACGATCGATCGAATACGTAAGATTGGCGTAAGAATTTCAAGTATGATTTTGGTTATTCACAAAAAATCTAAAGTTTGAAGTTACCGGTACGTATAAAAAAAAAAGTCGCAAGTTTATCTAAGAACTTTTTTCCCCTTCTTTCATCAGTATTTATCGTGTAAAGAGCATCAAATGTGATCAAGTGAATGATAATAATACATGTAATTTTTAAAAGTCTAGGTGACGCTTAATTGCAAATGAAAACCGTTCAAAAAATTTACGAGATTTCATCTCCTGATCAGAGACGGGTATATAATTTTTGAAATGTCCATCTCATTTACAATCAATGTCTTATTGGTATCTTTATTTAGTAAACACAAAAGCGATGTGATGAGAGATACAGCGTTTCTCAGCAACCGAACCATTTTAATCTGAGCAAACAAATTTAAAGGCTATCACTCGGTGTCCATGTATTAGCAAGAGACCTGATGCTTCGGGTGTCAATGATACTGCCATTTATCAGCTTCTATTGGTCTGCCTGGGATGCCCCCGATATAAATCTCCCTATAATGATCGAGAGAATAGTGAAGAATCTAGGGAGTCTTGGAATATACTGAGATTATCAACTAAATTTGACATGAAAGTTATGGAAATGGTTAGAAGTAGACGAGCGTTTTTGCGCTCTTTACTGCTGCAGGACCTGTCGTCCACCCTTGTGACGTTTGTACACAAGTCAGAGGGTGATTAACAAGATAGCATGGTGTTTGTTTGGGCTGATTATCTAACAATACAAATTGGGTTTCTTCTATAAGACTAATGTCCCTATATGATGGTGATAAAGTTCACGAGCACATGCATGTATTTCAGTACAATGCATAATCAATATGTAATTAATATGTTTTCAAAGAGATCATGTTAGAAGCTGTTATTTTATGCTTTTTGATTTGTGGATTACATCTTGAAAACCTTGGGAAAGCCAGAAAAACTACTAAAACAAAGAAAACTGCATGTATAAACTAACAAGAATTTGTTTTAAACATAAAAAATCAAAGATGGAAGAACATTTTTATGGTTCATTTAAAACTTTCCGGGTTTACATGTGATTTGTCACCAACCCAGAACTTTGTAGCACGAAGTCGATATTTAAACAAAACTCCACCCTGCTTGAACGTTTATGTGCGAGCCGTGCTAATTGAAGTTCATTTAACGAGATATCAAGATACAAATTAGACAAGATAGACAGAAATGTACGCCATGGCTGGAATATTCCGGAATCGTTCCTAAATATATCCAAGAAGATATATTAATACTTACTCATAGAATTAATAACGTAAATGTAAGAAAATGTGAAAACTACATACACCTAGATCTGAATCACTAGTAAATTTGATATCAAAGTAAACAAGGATGGCGAACTAATTGGATCTCTTTAGTTCTGCGCTGAAACCCTTGCGTGTACTGCAAATGCTGTGACAACTTATCGACAGGTTTGAATAGACATTGTATCTATCCTGGAGAAATACAGGTGGATGTACTGTACGTTTATGATAGATATTTAAGTAATTAGTTACGAATACATATACAACATGCAACCGATCATCGTGGGGTCTTTTGATACACGTAAAGTACATTTTGAAGCGGATCATACAAATCGGAAACGTGTGTCTTATTTTTAATGAATAATGGTTGATTACCGTTGTGATGATGTATGGTTGAAATCTATAATGAAAAATACATGTATAAACTTTTACTGTTTTAATAAATGCATAAAGTCATTGTCCATTAATTCAATGAAGACGACTATTGAATCTAAGGAATTCCAATCTAAACTTTTTCACTTATTTTTTTTTTTAACAAGGGGAGATAACACTTTCATGTAATCCAAAACAGAATTAAAACTAGTTACAAAAAAATTGCATTAAATTAATTCTTATAACTTTACAAATTTAATTATCTCCATATCTATGGGAAATTTAAAAATTTTCGGTATTTATTTTCATCCTTTTAAAAAAAAAAACAAACACCGTGGACACGCGGCGCGCAATCTAAAATTTCGTTTAATTATTTTGACCTTTATAGGAGTTATACTCTTGTACTTCTAAACTCAATATAGTGTGTTTTCACCACCTCAACGTAAAAAATCAATATATAATGTGAAAAGAGAATGTTTCAAAATTATTTTCAACTAGAAATTCGTTGGGCCAATTTTTGCTAAGCATGGTCTTAGTCCTTTCAATGCACATTAAAGTTAAATTAGAACAGAGCAAATCCTGAATCTGGCTCAGAAAACATCCACACAAGAATAACACACATGAATAGCATAATATATTGCCGACCAACCTGAAGGCCTGTTCCCTTTAGATTCCCCGCTGTACCCAGGTACGTACTGCTCGCCTTCATCAGAATGATTGGCTGAATACATTATAAATCAATTTGTTTTACTATGCATCCACCTAATATGGGTCATTATTGATATAAAAACACAGGGATAAAGAGACCGGTAATAAAGGCGACAAAAACACACGTCTCACTATTCCTTAGATAAATCACTTCTTATTCTTTAATAACACACACACACACGCTGTACAATTGTGATC
>CAJDSM010016333.1:1734-12755 GCA_903981925.1 Ostrea lurida
ATGAGCGCTGAGCATAGCCCTAAATTGTGCAGCCCTTCGCCGGTAATGGTGACGTTTCCATACGAGTGAAATATTCTCAAGAGGGACGTAAAACATAAAATCAATCAATCCTTTTCATTGACACCAAGTCTTTGACCTGGAGACCTTTATTGAAAAATAAGCCATGTCTTTCAAATCATAAGAGGCATTGGTAATTTTTTTATCATAAGAATTTCTTGAGATAAATACCAGATTTGTTGCCATTGTGACTCTGACACAGTCCATTGACCTAGTTTTTGGAAATTTTCAAAAATAAACCTTTAACCTTGGCAATTTACACCGCAAGAGCTTTGTGGCGTCGGTGGCCAAATGGTTAGGTCGTCGGATTCTCGATCGAGAGGTTGTGAGTTCGAATCCTGGCCGTGGCAGGGCCGACGTTGTGTCCTTGGGAAAGGCACTTTACATGAATTTCCTCACACCACCCAAGTGTTAAAGGGGTACCTGGCTATATATCTTGTCAGTATGTTAGTGTTCTAGCTTGCACTGATCGAGAAAAGTTCTGGATTGTTAAGGGCTGCCGGGGTAATAATGTATTGTAAAGCGCCTTGAGTACTTAGGTGGATGGATAAGGCGCTATATAAATCCAATCATTATTATTATTATAAGAGGTACAGCTTTCATATTTGGCATGCGTGTTCATTTTCACTGGAACCAAAATCTTTGGGCTGGTAACATTTACATATACCTTAATTTGATTTACCTAAAAAAATCCTATAAGCTAATTTTTAAACCGTAAAGAAATGCTTTCATATCAGTTTACCAGTATGACCTACCATTGATGATTTTCATTCATATGTCGATTCAATATATCTCAACGAACTAGAAATAAAGGACACTACAGAGTCTTCCATGTCTGCTTCGTACTTGGATATTTTATTGAACATTGACATTAACGGCAAACTAACTACTCAACTTTATGACAAACGGGACGATTTCAGCTTCTCCATCGTCAACTTCCCATATTTATGTAGCAATATTCCATCATCACCTGCATATGGTGTGTATGCCTCTCAACTTATTCGATACGCAAGAGCTTCTTCTGCGTATGATCAGTTTTTGAATCGAGGCATGCTACTTTCAGAAAAGTTGTTGTTGCAAGGGTTTCAACAAGTCACGTTTAAAGGCCAATCAGTGTATGTAAATTTCTATGGTCTGTTATAACAAGTTTAGTTTTACCAATATGACCTACCATTGAGTCAAATTGCTTGAGTGTTATGTGGTTTACAACTTAGCCATTTGTTAAGGCCGTTTTTCACATCAACTGATTTGCTACGGATGTTTCCGTTTTACCTGATCAAGACTATTGGGCTCACGGCGGGTGTTGACCGGTCAACAGGGGATGCTTACTCCTCCTAGGCACCCTAATCCCATCCCCCCTCTGGTGGTGTCCAGGGATCTGTGTTTGTCCACACTCTTGTTGTTGTTTCTATTTGGGACTTGCAAGGTTGAATCACTGTTCGTTTATTTCTGCCTTTACATCTAGCAGTGCATTTCTCGTGAAAATACCTTAGTTTTCATTTGGTGACCAATCGACCTTGAAAATAGCCTCTGATCTACTTTGAAAATAATTCACTAAAATGAGTTCGAATTCCATTTTGTTGTAATCCGGGGGTTTCATAATCACTTATTGACTTTTATTGTATACTTTACTAAAATTACCTTGCTTTAGGATTAGTATTTGTATGTTCATAAACTAGACAACTATGCATCATGTATTTATTGTTTGGTTAGTTGTTTGTTTTACGTCCTGTCGAGAATTGTCCACTCATATTGGGACATCATCAGATGTATGTGAAGTACCACAAATTTATACTCGTGCTTAGTGCTAACGGCCGTAGAAACGAGGGTTCTCCAACATGGTAACGTCTGCCGCGACACGTTTTAAGGTACCCCAGACTGCCTAGCGTTTGCCTTATAGTTACGAAGTAAACGCGCTACCACTGAGCTACCGCGACGTTTGAACTTCTAACCCCCCAAAAAGCTCTTTTTAAAAAAAATATAAATAGTTATACCCCAACTTAATTCAGGGTCAATATATTAAACAACCATTGTGTAACGTGTAACTTTCTAATATTTCTACATTTTAGCAGTGACCTTGACTTAATGACCTTGGTTCGGAATTTTAAATTGCAGACGTTGGTTGGGTAGATGATTGGTTACTTTACATCCCGTCGAAAACTTTTCACGTTACGTCAGCCATTGCACGGGAGAGACTCAAACTCACGACTTCAAAATTGTGATTGATTGACTGTGAATAGTTTTACGTCCCCTTGAGAATTTTTCACATATACATGTATATCTATAGAGACATCATCATTCATGTCCTTTGAGCAGGACGGATCTTTATCGTGCAACACTTCTGAGACACGGGACCTCGGTTTTTGTGATCTCATCCGTAGGACTGCCCCCTTTTACGACAAGCAAGTGGTACTAGGGACCTATTCTTCCCCGAATCCCCATGGGGTTAAGATTATGAAGAAGCGAACGCTTTACTACAGAGCTACCACGTCCGGTCCCAAAGTTTTGGCTGAATATGGAGCTGTAAACTAAGGCCGTAACCAGGGTGCACTGGGTGTAACCCCCCCCCCCCATTTTAAAATAAAAGTGCTAAAACCTCTCAACTTCCGGGTCTTTACCCCCTACCAACGCCCGTCCTGGATCCGCTGGGGGCATAAATGTGCTCCCAGACCCAACAAAAATACAAAAACTCTCAGCTTCAGGGGGAATTCGCCCATGGAACCCCCAACCAGGACCTTCCGCCACTAGAATTCCTGGTTACGATCCTATAGACAGACAGACGTATACAAACAAACCAGCAAAATAGACAGACGTATACAAACAAACCAACAAAAATAGGACAGACAGGTCGTATACAAACAAACCAACAAAATAGACAGACAGACGTATACAAGCAAACCAACAAACATTGTGATACCTTTAGACCATCTAAACTCTGTTGTTATTTGTTCAGGGAATGAGCAATTCAGTTGTTTGCGAAGCACTCAAAAGTAGATATATTATACCGTTAATGATGTGATTTAAATTCAAAATATGGTTTGGTGTATAGGACAGGGGAAGAAATAATGCATTTTTTTTTAAACCGCATTAACCATGGCCTCGCCATAGTACTAGAACTAGACGTCAACAATTTCAAAGTACTGTGAAGTTTTAATTGATCGATGTCAAGAAGTCAAGAAAACTTCAAAAGAAGTAAATGTTTTTTCTCCATACAAGTCATATATAGAGCCCGCCATTGCAATAGAACCCCCGATCCAGGTTTTAGATTTTCTCCTCTTTATCGCTATGTACTCAGCTCAGTTGTCTGATGTTGAGGAGTCAAAACACTTTAAGAGTCATCATTTGAGCCCTAAAGTTATACTTTATAACACCAAAAACCTTTAAATAGGGACCACATTACATTGTTTTGGTAACGACTTTCAGCTCCCTTAGTCTGTATTTCCATTTCCTCCATTGTTGCTACCCGGTATATGCAAATTTTGGTAAAGCGTGTCTCATTGTGTCTAAGAAGTTGAACATGTTTAAATATAATCTATTTTCCTCAAAAAAGAAAATACATTTATCTATATATATATCATCTGTAAAGGTATTTAAATCTCCTCTGAAGGTATTCATATCTCTCTATTTCTGTTGGTATTTATACACGCGTATCTATGTGTCTAGGAGGAGTAAGCATACCCTGTCGACTGGTCACATCCGTCGTGAGCATATTATCTTGATCAGGTAAACGGAGTAATACAAATAGGCGAAGGTAACATCGTGTTCAACGTAATCATAATCCAAAAAACATATACAAAATCGAGTGTTGGGCAACACGGACCTCCGACAGAGCGAAGGTAGGATCAGGTGCCATGGAGGAGTAAGCATCCTCTGCTGCCCGGTCACACCCGCCGTGAGCCCGTAGTCGAAATAAAGTAAACGGGATTACCCGTAGTCAAATCTAGTAGGAAAATGACAGTCTAACAAAGAGTATGAAACAAATCAGTCAACATATGACTTAATGATACTTTGTAATCGCAAACAAGGTCATTATAGCGACCGTAGAATTTGCGAAATGATGACTTTAAACGAGATTCGATATAACCCTGCAACTTCAACTTTTTTGTTAGTAGTTGGCCTCGCTTTAAAAAATCCGCATACGCATAGCATGCTCTTGCGTATCGAATCAACTGCGAGATATACACACCATAAGCAGGTGATAGTGGTATATTACTACATAGAAAGGGAAAGTTGACGATTGCAAAGTTAAAGTCATCACGCATATCATATAGTGTAGTTGTCAGTTTGCCATTAGAGTCAATGTCAAGTAAAATATATACGTATTCAAAATTAGTGTATAAAGTACAGCTTAGCAATCCCTATGAAACACCGTCAGGCCATACTGGCAACTAGATCGTTATGTTGAAACCCCTGCAGCAGCAACTTGTCTGTAAGTAGGCTGCTTCGATTCTAAAACTGATCATACGTAGAATAAGTTTTTGCGTGTTGAATAAGTTGAGAGGCATACATACCATATGCGGGTGATGATGGAATTTTGCTACAGAAATATGGGAAGTTGACGATGGAGAAGCTGAAATCTTCCCGTTTGTCATAAATTTGCTGTTATTGTCTATGTTCAATAAAATATTCAAGTACGAAGCAGATATGGAAGACTTTGTGGTGTCTTTTATTTCTAGTTTGCTGGGGTATATCGAATCGACATATTAATGAAAATTCTTATTATTTTAGATAAAACGTTGTCGATATATCGTAATGATAAAAATAAATAATATTGATAAAAAATTAAATGCCGAATCAAAGGCCACTGCCAGAGATGTCTTTTTCTCCTCACGTAGAATCTTCTTCTCATGTAGAAGCTTTTGAATGAATTCTGCCTCATAAGAATATAAAAACAGGTCATCTAATAAAGGAACACAGTTCGTACCCACCAGATCGGATTGAATCTGTATCAAGTTTTACAGAATCAGCGTATTCATTACCATGTACATGATAGGTGTTGATAATGGTAATTTTACGTACATAGGGTTACATGTTGATGAAATTACGTATATATATTTTTTTAACTTTTATTCTCTGTCGTACAGAATAATTTAGATATATGTGGAAACAGAATAGTGTTTCATACTTTGTAAACTAACCAATTGGCTACTTCATGGCTACTTGACCTTTAAAATATCTATCAATTATTTAAAGCGAAGCTGCCTTTATTTCGATGAAGAGTGCATGCTTAGCTTTCTGGCATTTGTGATTCATAGGAATATTCTGATGATCTTAAAATGTACGACATATTTCCAGATCTTAAAATGTACGACATATAAAGAGTGCAAACTTTATAACTTTTTTGTCTGCAAACTATGAAGTCTATAGTACACATGGCCGACGCTAGCTGTCACTGCACATAATCGAAGAAAAACAAATAAAAACAGGTATCAGAAGTGGCATTTTCAGATTAAAAACGTTAAGTGAGATGATAAATAATTACCCCCCCCCCTCTCACATGCATTTTCAAAAAATGAACTCGCTGTCTGTCTCAATCTTTTATTACTCTCTGTGTGTAGTTTTTAAATCGCTCCCACCTAGACCCTTAAAATCATAGTCTAAATTTAGATTTCATCGCAGAAATTCACTACAACAATATGTAATCGAATTGAATTAAATCACGGGATAGGTTCACAACAGTTTAACGAATTCCTCTAATTTACAGAGGGGAGACAATTAATCAAATATGTATGAAAAATTAAAAGTTTTTTATTGCCCTCGGTGCCATTTCTATTAAATGCCGCAAGTTTTAAAGGGAAAAATCAATCCTTTTATTGTGCATTCGGATGAAACCATGTCAGAAATATTTCTCAACTTAAAAAGATTTACTCCACAAAGCTTTGTAAATTCTATGCAGATTTTGGCTACTTTATGTGGGACTGTGGTATTTATGGCGGAGATGCAGGATAACTATCCCCCAGTAATGGAAGGGAATGGCTGCAGGCTTGTAATGGACGTAAAATTGAGAATCTTATGACATAAACGGGAAAAATTACAGTTATTTAAAAACCAAATCGCTTTTATTACTCCTATTATAACAAATACCAATGGAAATATTTCTTGATCTATTTTGTGCATCACGAACATCCAGCTTTTCGGAATAATAGGGAACACCTATTTGTTTTTATGCTATTATGAGGGATATTCACCTTAGTGTAGATGGAATTTATGTTTTAACAGATATATTTAGAAAATATAAACGGCTAAAAATATTCCGTTGACAAAGCTAAAATGATATACATGCATTAGTTTGGAAATCACTGTTTCTTTCACAGAGGGAGCGAGAGAGAGAGATAGAGAGAGAGAGAGAGAGAGAGAGAGAGAGAGAGAGAGAGAGAGAGAGAGTCCTGGTATTTGATAAGGTTTGGGGGTTGGGTAGAGTTTTTTTCCAGGGTTTTTTCTTCCCAGTCTGCAGTGTTTGTATGTGGTAGGCTGACTTATATTGATCAATGGCTTTTGTTCTGTTCAGAGAGAGGTTGAAGTAATTGCGCCTAATCACGATCTACGTCTGTGACTAAGAGTATATCGGAAGGTTTTTTTTTCGTTTTTGTAGGACTTTGTAAAGCTATTTTAGCTTGCTGCTNGTCTGTGACTAAGAGTATATCGGAAGGTTTTCGTTTTTCGTTTTTGTAGGACTTTGTAAAACTATTTCGGCTTGCTGTAGTGTTAACGGTTGTACAATATTAATGAATGTCAAATTATTCACCATCTTGCTGAAGGAAACAGCAGCGTTTTACGGTATTTTACAGATAAACTTAAAGTTTACTTACATACCACATTGTGCGATCCGCAAATTGACTAGTCTGTAGAAAACTTTACAGAAAAAGGTCAAATTTAAACATTTGAAATTAAACAGCATGAAAAAAAAAATGCGAATGCATTTTTTTTACATACATGTATAGCACTGATGGTTTGGGGACTTGCGATATGTATAGGAAATGAATTCACTTCGGAAGAAATGAGTGACCTCTAAAATTGTAAGGTGTAAACCTTACCTCCTGGGGTCACAATTTGTTTCAAATGATCAAAGATTCAACCACATTGAGAACCTTATTTTAAGGATGCTAATAGGTGCATATGACTGTGGCTATGTTATCATCAATGACAGCTGGATGGGATACAACGTCTGACTCAGTGGNTATGTTATCATCAATGACAGCTGGATGGGATTTACTAACAGAAACAACGTCTGACTCAGTTCTAGGATGACTGGGAAATAAAGACATTTAAATTAATTTCTACTATTTGTATAAGGCCATGTGCCGGACATGTATTGACGTATGATTACATGTAGCCACACTATACGCAATATCACTACATCCTGCATTATGAGTATTTATGACTGTGTGTATATTATAGCATCCAATCACAACAGCCGTTATTGTGATCAAATTATGCTGGGTCTGATAATCGCCCTACTTCTTCTGGTACCAGGTAAATAAAACGGGTATTTTGGTCTGTAATTTGACATTGATGATATGATAAAAGGAATGAGGTATATTGTCTTTTTTACTATGTACGCACAGTCAATAATCGTTTACATTCGTCATAAATAGTGGGCACCAGTTGTACGGACTTTGATGTGAACTAGTCACAGGTTTTATATTTGTGAGGATATCAATTAACAGGGATCACTGAAATTAACATGGAATGCCATGTGTATTTGTTTCCATATGTTGATATTTCTATTCGTATTTCAAATAAAGATATAATAAATCATTGTCTATACATGTAGATTGTGAGGTATGCTAGGTGATTGGTTGCGTGCGTTTGCAAAACGATAAAACAGTACTTTTTGCTGCCCATTTTAAATTAGTTACTTACAACTTGATGAAGTTTAATGACATTTGTTGTCGTTCAAAGTGCTATGGTTTAACGAAACATTTCAAAGTAAATTGATGGTTTTAAAACAGGGAAAGCGCCACTGATCGCCAATTTAAAGGCACCATCCACATTCAGCCTTGGAAATGACCAGCTGACGGTGCACTGCAATCCTTCAGGACAAGGGTTCGACTTCATTAGCCGAATTGAGCTCTCTAGAAAGTCCGTGTCTGAGACCTCGTACAGCACGCTGCTATACATACAGGACCGGTCCACCGGAAGTGCTGCAACATTCAAAGATGGTAATGTAATAGTATGCCCACTCATTGTAGCGAATGTACCTCAATAAACGATAATCATAATAGCGTCTGAACACAATAAACACAATCTAAAGACATGTTTTCAATGAGATCAATATGTATTGCATTCGGAGAGCTTTTTTCTGCAATTCTTGATACCAAGGGAATCAATTTTACTTTAGTATTATGGTCTAGTGTTCCAACAAGTCAAAAATTAAAAAAAAATAAAAAAGTAGAGTTTGAATTTTTAATTCTTCCAGTTGTTGTTTTCAATATTTCTTACTGATATCTGAACAATCACCAAAAATCTTAAGAATCTTCACTTTATACTGTAGCTAAAAGTGAGGAAGACTAAAGAAATTGCATACGTCATCTTAAGCTTATAATGACAGCGGTAGTGTTTCTTCATTCTCTTTGAAGGCCTCATTTTACCACCCTGTTATCAATCGCCGCTCTGGTACTGTAGGTCTTCCAGTTCATCCCCTCAGTTCATCCCCCCCCCCCCCCCCTTACCGAGTGTATAGCATGTCCATAAGAATTTCAATATCATTCTGAATTGCTAATTTTAAAGATTAAAAAAACATCGCACAAACTATAAATAACTAAAGTAGGAAACCATTACAAACATAACTAAATTACCATTCGATTTTCGATTCAAGCGCCAAACCACGTTTAACATAATTAGTGAAAGCGAAAGTCACGTGACTTTAATAGGGCGCATGTCGCGGTAGGTGTTGGTACGATAGAACCCTCACTGCTACGACCCTGAGCGCCATATATTGGTCGAAAATAGTGGCACTTCACTTAGAGTATGGACGTGTGACCGGCCGACAGGGGATGCTTACTCCTCCAAGGCACATGATCCCACCCTAGTATGTCCAGAGGTCCGCGTTCGCCCATCTCTTAATTCGCACTCTGTATAGGATTTGTGAGATTGATCACTGTTCGTTATTGTCATGTTTTCATACAATTATTGCATGTTACTAAAAAAAATACTCCATGCATGATGGATGTTTGTTTTACTTTCATGTATGCTGTTATATTCATACAGACGATCTCCAACAAAGAGCTACTGCAAAAGGAAGGACTGGGAACCCGGGAGAGGCATTCTTATCATTACAGGTGACATCTGGCCGCGCCAACTGTAGAGAAAAGGGGTCCTACAAGTGCAAGATCGCCTACAAAAGTGCGAATGAAACTAAATACATAACATCCACGCCTGTGTCTGTTGATCTTGTTGGTAAGCAAACTTGATTAGTAGATGAAGCACTAACTGGACGATAATATAAAGATATAGCCCTTTCATGAGGTCGATCCATAGATATATCGACTTTACAGAAAAGCATAGCGACCGAGCCCGAAGTGCAAGGTCAATCCGCAGTTCTATATATAACACGTGATATCAAACGAACCAATGAAGTGCATTACAATACATAAAAATAATATTAGTTGATAACAAAAGTATAGCATGCTGAATTTTGATTGTAACTCGTATGAAAAACCTTTCAAAAGATTAAAGATATTTTTCTTATGTACTGTTGAAACTCGAAAAAAAAAGTTTTACTTAGAGACGCCAAAAACAACTGTTTTTGTTTAGTCCCGCCCTCGTCTTCCCCTCCATCCTTGATACTCAGTCTCTCCAACATCCCGGGCGCAACTTCAAATAGCCACACCTATCTGAAAGGAACCACCATATTACTGGGCTGTAGAGCGGAAGTTGGTACGTAGATATCATTTCATTTGGAATTTCATATGGAAATTCACATCAATTCATTTGGAAATTCACATCATTTCATATGGAAATTCACATCATTTCATATGGAATGCATTACTGACAGTGAGAGATAACATTTAATTTTGTTTTTGTTACACGTTTTAAGTAGCATTGTGCAGGTGACTTGATGATGCAAAAGATACAAATGAATTCTTTTTTGTTATATTGTTCCGAAATGCTGTAGCATTATAAAATCGTGAATTTTCTTTCATCGTTTTGTAGTTGCCCGTGCGGAATAACCTCCGAAATTGCAGCTATCTTTGATTACGTTCTAACAATATGTACCAAGATTAAATCTGTATTTTCCGCGAAGTATGTATTGTGCGTATAGAAAAATGGAAATTATTGCTCAGGGTTTTGTCAAAATTTGGTTTACAATTAAAAATGATTATAATGCAAACAAATTTCTGGTGACAAGCGCAATCAAAGAGCAGCTGTTTTATTTTCTACAATTTTAATTGAGATCAATACTTTTTACAAGAAGTTACAATGTTTCTGAAATTTGCAAACCTCAATTCAAGATCGTTAAATGTCTTCAAAATTTTTAATCAATTGACGTATTTTTGAATTTTAAGCCGTGGATTTAAAAATACCGTTTACACTTTCTGATTGAAAAATAAGAACGTCTACACCAGTCCCCTTGACATGTTTATCAAATTTTTATATCATGTATCAAATCGCCGCGAAATTTGAACTCCAAAATCACTTATTGCCAAATAAAACACCTTTTTTATCATTCATAGAAAAGCACCCCAAAAAATCCATATAAAATAATTGTGATTTGCATCGCTCTTTCGTGGGTGAAATCGTGTTTCTGGAGCTGCTTCAACGAGTCATTAATTGAAATATTGGTGCAGCAATCCACCTACTTACGAGTTTAAATTTACCCAAACGAACCAAGATTTACCAATATGAAAGTTTTTATTGACAATTTCAAACCTTAAATTTCTTTATACCCTCCTCTATATAAGCTGCATGCATACTTTAATATTTATAATTTTAAATACCAAAGCACGATAAAATTAACAAAA
>CAJDSM010016334.1:0-15643 GCA_903981925.1 Ostrea lurida
AAGGAACATACAGTCATTTCTAAGTTGAAAATATTATTTATGTATCTTTTTTATTATACATGTATTCAAAAGGAATAATATGCGTGCTGAACTTCTGATACACATTTTTAGAATTATTAAACAAACAGCATGATAGTTCGCTTCAGTGAGCGTGCAATGTTTTCATAACATTACTTACCGACTGGCCAGATTGAATATTGTTTTGCATAACAAACTCAATCCGATTGGTCAGTGCTACCGGCGGTATTATCGGATAGTGCGTTTGTTATGCAAAATTGAGACCAAATGGCCAGCCGGTGAGTAATGTTATGAAAACATTGCAGCTCACTGAAGCGAACTATCATGCTGTTTGTTTAATAATTCTATAATAATATGCCGGTATATTATAATTTTGAAGTGAGATGTACTCTGTTTAATGAAAAATATATATCGTCTATCAGGCCATAGAAGAAAAAAACCCTGTTATGTGACTGTCTCGTCATGATATCCACATTTTTCCATTTTTTTAATGATTGATTATTTACTGTTTTACGTGTTTCTCCGTCGCACTCGCGATGGAGCCGTCCCGCTTGCCCGGTGACAGGGCTGACTTTAAGGCTCTGCTCGACCCTTCACGGGTTTGAAGGCAGGGGGGCTCTTTTCTCGATTGCCCCACTGCGTGACCCGGGCTCGGTTTTTTTTTTCGGTCTCCATCCGCATGACCCGCCATTCTCGTCGCCTCTTCACGCCGCGGGGATGCTGGGGCCGCTAACTTTCACTCGGACCGCTCCCGGGTTGACACTTTAAGTTACCCTAAGTTTACTATATTGTCCGCTATCTGCACTTCAGTCTAACGTCGTTTCCAGACCGCCCCTTCAGACCGTTTGCCCCCTCCATTCACCCACGCCTACGGCTACTGCGCCTTCAGGAGTTCCTCGCTGTACACTGCGTCCTCGTTCCACATCCTTTCCTTCGTCATCCCGCGCATGCTCATTAAGCCCCGCCCCCGGCTTTGCCAAGAGTCCATGACTATCTTAGTAAAAATATATGCCACCAGCGGTTGTTCGTGTGGCGCCATCTTAGCCGGACCCCGCTGGTTCATAAGGTACACGCACAAGACGTCAGCGCCTTGCGCACACTTATGCGATATAAGTGCACTGGCTGCCCAACTAGCATAGTCACACTCTGGTGGCATTAGTTTCCGGGCGGCGGCTAGTAGTTGCTGAGATCTTCCACTTCGGGTGTTGTGAGTCACTCAGTGCCGTCTACATCTAGCCGATAGGTGTGATCTCTTTTCTTTAGCCCACACTGTGCTCTGCTAGCAATTCCCTTTTTGTCTCATCGACTACTTTGTTCTCGCGCGCTGCTCTGACAGTCGGACCCCACACTGTAGGTCACAGTAGGTGGGAGTAACCACAGTGTTTCTCATCGCGCGGCCATGTGCATACGAACATCACACCGCCCCGACATCTTTGCCATTTAATGGATAGGCACGACCCTAGCGATTGCCATCTGTTTCACCGTTGATTTTACCTTTTGCTATCCCAGTCGGCCACATCATATAACATAATCAACGCAGAGTCCCGGAGTGAATCGGCGGTGTACCACATTCTGTACCACCGCACCCGGCAGTTTGCTCACGTCTGCACGTTTGACGCCATGCTACGTCATCAGCCCGTTCCGCACCCCTTATATTGTGCGCACATAACCATAGTGTGTACAGTTGGCAGAGTGTACGAGGTCATGGCCAATTTGTTTCTCACCAGTGGTAGTCGACATCCGATTTGGTGTAGTACCTGCGAAACGGTTGTCGGTGGTGGTGTTTGTCCTAGCCCCTGCCTCTGTGTTGCACATCAATTGTTGTCAAGCCGCACTCACTCGGGCGGTATGTTCGAACTCTCGACCGTGATATACGCTTCCACCACGGTGGCTGTGATTGGCTGCGTGCCTCCTCCGCATCTCACGCAGGGGTATAGGGCGCACGATATGAGAGCTATTAGCTCTCAAACTACTCACACTCCTGATGCACCAACGGCAAATAAGGTACGGTAATTTTGCGCCTCAGGGACACTCATAGTACACACGCGTCTCTCACAGCGCTGGGTGTTATACTTTCTGGAGCCGGGACGACACGGTTCCACCGGCAATTCATATAATCATTGAACACAGAGTTCTGGTGCAGAATCGAGCACTATGCGCCCGCGATCTCTTGTCACGAGGAAGTAAGTGTTTGTGCGGTTTGTTATAGTCACGCAGGATATAATATGGTCCGTGTGAGTCACCTAGGACATGAGTGGTTCGCAACGGATATATACGGGAGAGAGCGATGAGTCTGGTGCACATAATTTGCCTTCACGCTATTGGTCAGTGGTGCATCCGCAAGTCGCGGAGTCCTTACTTGTTCGTGGGTATTGGTCTATAGTGAAAGCATCGGTGCGGGCGCGGACGGTGGTGTGAGGACCGTCATTTGTTCTCCTTCAAATTTCGCCTTCATTTTTGACCGTCGTCCCCTTGTTTGCCGCTTTGCCTACATCACTGTCCCCGTTGCTGTTGTCGGCTTTGCTTCCCGTTTGTTCCCCCTACTCCGGCACTCGCTCCAATTTGTCTGTGACACGTCTACCGCTCACGGGGTGTGCCCGGTCCGCCGTACGGCTGCTTAACTCCTCCCAGGCCCTGCTCTCCTTCGCTTTTGTCGGAGGTCGCGTGTTGCCCTCCACTCGATTTTGTCTATGTTTTTTGGCTTAGCTTCCGTTTGCCACCATGTTTAACTTCGCCTTTTTTGGTCTAGAAACTTGTGCCGTACGCAGTTAGTTCTATCCGGTCTGCCCGTAATCTTAGGGTTACACGGCTTCTCAATACCTGCAACATTGTTCCTAGCCGATAGGGGGACCGTGTTGGCCACTTTCTTTCTACTGCCCTTGTTTTTGCCTAGTCACATTCATAACTTACGCCCCGCGTGTAGTGGCCACTTGTATCCAAGTGGTCGTTGTTCGCCCTTCTTGGCGCTGCCCGCCCATGCGCCGGGTCTCCTACTCTCACGCTCAGTGACGTGCGTCACTTTGCACCACTGTTCTTGCCTTTTTTGTCCACCCTCTAACGGTATCCACTCCGGTGTAACGCACTTTGACCCACGACCACTTAACATACATACCCCTCTTATCTTTCCTCGTGTTGTTGTGGGCCTTTCATCCGCTGGTTATTGCGTCCTTCCGGACTCCGCACAAACTTTTCCGTTGTGCTTCCAGTACTTTTCCTCTTGCTGTTTTTTTACTTTGAGTATACTCTTTGCGTCTCCTGACTGCGTGGGTTTGTGTTTTGTTTTTGTTTTCCACATACATTTTCATTGCATATAATGTCACCTCCTCAGTGTGGGGTTAATCTCTGTCGTGCACTCCTTCTGTTTCCACTTGCATCCTGCGCACTATCTTCTGCCACCCACCCCACGAGGAAGGCGGAACGAGGAGAATCTTGTCTCTGCCATCAGGCCTCGCCATGCTCAGTATGTGTGCAATACTCGAGTGCTTGACCGAGACAATAAAGATCGGCTTACCACTTCTCAGCACGCTCGCTCTCACACTTCCACTCACGACTAGGACACTCACTCTCTTGAAACATTAGATCCTTCAACGGGATTTTTTGTTTTTGGACGGGCTCCAGAAGAAGAATCATGCGATCGCGACGGGCGGACGGGGTCCACGTGGTAACATCACAGTCGTCTCCAGGACGGGCCGTCACTAATAGCACGACAAGAACTAACGCGGGACCGATAGCACCGCCTATCAAGCACCACGGAACGCACCAAAAGCCTACGTGATGTCACGCTCGTCTGCGCTCGAGTTGGCACGCTTTGCATATAGAGGTTGTGCCGCCCTACCCACTGCTGCTGGCTGTCGGGTCACACACACCCACGGCAGAGATAGCCGGGGGCGTTCTTTTGTCTATTTGGTCGGTTTGTTCCCTTCGTCCCCGTCTTGCTTCGTTACTGTCGTGTCCACCCGGCGCAAGTTCCCTTGTGTCCGTTTGCCGCCACTCACCTTTACAGCGTTGTAAGGCGTCTGGCGCCCTGGGCTGCGTCGTTGGGCAGCTGCCACTACGTGGTGCCCTTACTCCCTGGCTACATGTTCCTCCACTCGGGTTGCTCCATGTATTTCTGTTGCCTCATTCCCCACACTTTTCTTCTCATTCAATTTTTGCCCCCGTCTCTCTCTGTTTCACGGGATACATCACTATGGTTTTAATCGGTTTTCTCCGTGTACCATACACTTTTAACGGTTCCTACCGTACTGACCTGAAACTTCGTCCGTCCCAATTCTCTCCCACGGCGCAGTTCACATTGTGTCACCACGTCATCCTCACTCACAACCCCCATCTACACTCGCGTGTCAGGGCCACCAGCCTCGACCACAGCGGGTTGCTGAGGTTGCCTGGCGGAGTCAAGCTCCTGCTGCACCGGTCCCCCGCGTGCGCGTTATACCGTCCCGACCCCTGATGATTCCTTATTCTGCCGGTTGCCGCTCAATTCCTACCGCATGCACTTTGACCCTTTGTTTGTTATTCCTACGCTTCGAATCGTTTAAACGCCTTCCACCATCGTCGGCACATTTCTACTCGCACCTGCACTGTTTATACTTTTCCATTTTCCCGTATTTGCCCACTCCTCTCAATCCGCTACGGGAGCGGATTAGGGCCATGACTTCATATTTGTTTGCGCTCCTAGGGGCAGCAGTCGGTCTCAATCTCGGGTCGCTTACACTTGCACACCTATATGCGTCTTTTCATTCACGTACACTAATATCGCAACATATTTACACACAGGCCATCGCGATCGGCCCACTTCTTTCACACTTCTTCTATTCGGCTTTTCTTACATTCGTGGTCTCAGAGTTTCTGGTTTATACACTACTTCAGTCGTACTTATAGTTAGGTCATTGGCACACTTCTGAGGGGTCGGGAGGGGTGCTCTCAGGTGGTTTATCATCACGTCTGGGTTGATAGAACAGTTGATCACACTACACTCACCGCCATCACTCATACGACCCAGCATATTAGACATCTCCATCTAACTCTTGGGTGGCTTACCTACACCATGGCCGACGAGATTAAACTATCAACACTAGTGAGTCTATCAGATATTCCCTTTCGACCACAGGCGTGAGTTAATCACTCGTTGACCGAGCTTTAACAACCTGCCCCTTTATAGGTGTATACCAGGGTCACCTGTGAGTTGTTTGGATGCTTCAGGTATTTTTGGGCGCCTGAGTGCTGTTATCAGCGCTAGAAGGCCTATGCTCGCACTTTCCTAGGGGTGGACTCGTGTGCTATATAGCAATTACGGTTACCGGCCGCCCGGGCTCGTATGACGTCGGTACTCGCATATATAAAATCACAGACGAGATATAAGCTCAGATATTCAGTAGGTGTTTTTTTGAGCGGAGATGGCGGTGAATTTCTTGTTCTTATTCGCTCCGAGGCAACATAGGTTTGTGTGGGAAGCCCATACTTTTTCGGGGCTTGCCTTTTGGTTTTTTTTTTTTTCTTCTTACGCTCTAGCGCTCGACATTGCGTTCGCCTTTTTAGGCGATATGGTTGCCCTTGTGAAGTGTTCTAGTGTGTGAGATTCATCGCGCTCTGATGCCTACCGCGCCACGCTGTTGACGCATACTCACTGCGCACACTATCTCGCTACGCAACTCACTCCGATGACAGGCGAGGGCTGGTGCTTCTAGGTGTCCACGCACTGGCGTGTGTGCTCCTCCCGCGGGCTACGTCCCGGTAGTACCCTTTTTCTTTTGGGCAGACATGCTCCACGCCACCACAGCGTGTCCTCGTAGGGTTGCTGCTGACGCGGCGGTTCTTAGCTGCAGGGCTGGAACGAAGGCGCAGTCCGCGCGAATCTCCTTCGGTGCCTGGCAGTACGTCTGTTTTGCCTGGCGGGGGCCCTTTGATGTGGCGTTCTTGTAACTACCTCTGCACTTTGTCATTCCTTATAGTTCCGCTCTTCTCCATTCGGTCCCTCCATTTCCAACCGTGGGGGTCCGGGTTTCGCCTAGGTCCCCGCATCTTGCGTGTCGTCAGCGGCGCCTGCCTGGGCGGTCCATTCGGATGCGACCCCGAACAACCCACCGACGGCCCGTGTCCGCCGGCCAGGTTTGGGTGGCCGCGTCCCGTCCTCCTGCTCCCCAGCCCTGACGTTGTCGAGCCTCGGTCCATTTGCAGCCATCTTACCGGACATGGTGACCGTCTCCCTTTTCGCGTGGCGTCCCCAGTCTATGCCTCCTTCACCCACATGGACCACACATGTGGAATTACTCATGACGCGCGTCACCTACAGGGTTTTTTTTTCTATGGCTGACTCGCCGATACTATCATTTTTTCCTTCACCGAGTCCTTTCTTCCCCCTTTACTCTGCGGCCATTTCTTATAGCCTTCTTCACCCACACCGCTGACTACGTTCGCTTTCGTGAAGCTGCATGTTTTCTCCCCTTCCTCCGCTGGCCTTTGGTCTCCTTTTGATACCCACGCCCTCTCCGCTCACTCCGGGTCGCCCTGACGCATCGCATTGCGTTTTGTTAATGCCACCACACTTTCTCTGGGCCGTCGTCAGTACTGTTCATGCCCCATTGCACGCTCCTGCGCGCTCTCATGCTGTTTGTTTCACTCATTCTACACCTGTGCCTCCACGCCGTTCCAGCACGCCTCAATCTTTACCTACTTCATTTTGTCCTTTGTTCCCTGCCAGCGTGTTGCGGCCGTGGGCTGCCGGTTACGCCTCGGTCTTCCAACCTCCTTGTGTGTCGTAGAGGCGCCTGCTGGGCGGTCAATTCGGCTGCGAACGCACGCACCCGCGAGGCCGTGTCGCCAGCGGTGTGGCCCGCTTCCCGCTCTCCGCGCTCCCTGGCCTGGCGTGTCGCGCTCGGACTCACTTTTGCCGCCTTCCCGCATTGGTGGCGTCTCCATCTGCGTGAATTCACTTTCTTGTGGGACACGTCACACCCCATTTATCCTGCCCTTTGAGGGCTATACTCTCTATTTGGTGCCCCCACCTTCCCCCCAGTCTCTTACTTCCTTTTGCCTCCATCCGACTACATGCATAAATCTTTTGGCCCTTCAGCCATGCCTGTCTTTTCTTAACTTTACCCTAGGCAATATCCTTTCTCCTTAATCGTCATTACTGCACATTTTTGTCCGGCCCCCCTTCATGGAACATGTTTTTCGCGCATCCTCCCGTTTTAGCTTTGGCCAATATGCGCTCCCTGCCTCACTTGTTATTTTTCACCCGCCACCATACCTTGTAATGCGTCCTCTCGGCTCTCTTTTGCTTCTTTCTTTTGCCACACCTGCGTGCCCCCTCTTCATATTGTTTGCGCTGTCAACGCACCGGGGCGACTCATGCTACTGCCCTGCACTTTCACACCTAAGGACATAATGTGCCTGCCAGGATTCTGCAGACCTGTCATTTGTTTTGTTCTGTCGCATACCCCCATGCACTGTTGCATACTTCTTGACCGTGGGGAGGGGGGGTTCGTTTAACTATCCGTTGCATCAATTCCCCCCTCTCCTATGTACCACCTACGCCATACTCACCCGTCCTTCTGGCGGGCGCAGGTTTAATGACTCCTACTTTTTACCCACCTTATCATTTTTCTGTGGTCGCTGTGCATACTTTGGTTATTATCCAGCGCTCGGTCCCGGCAGTCGGTCTCTTGCCGTGGGTTTTGCACAATTTTACAGGCTTCTCATTCTATTCGCTGCAATGCACTTGCTACTCTAATTCGGGACAGCCGTCTCTTTGCTTAGTTGTTTCTGTATGCCTCCTTTTTCTCCGGGGACCTTCAACCTTTTTTGCCTGTCGCCTCCGTCCTCACCCTGACCTCAACAGCCTCGAATATTGGCAGCTCAACTCCACACATAGCCCCACTCTCTTCGCACCACTATTTTTAGCCCTCTTCGTACTTTATCGCGCTTTTCCCATTCTCTGTTAACGGCGGCGAACCCCTTGGTTTTGCCCCATGTTCAATATCCTGTTGGTCATGGTGCTTGATACCTTGTTGTCTGCACACTACGTGGGAAATAAATTCATCTAGAGTACATCGACACGGAGTTCATCTTTTAGATATTCACAACTTTGACCCACACACACGCTGAGGAACAGACACCGCAGCACACACACATCACCTGACCACAGAATATACAACGCCAGTCGTTTAGACATTTATCGTATGGTTATGTGACACTCTATCCTTTACATAGAGGTGCAGTCTTATCTCTGACCATGAGATATTGTCACCGGCGCGCAGTGCGCGGCTCCTTTCAGATCGGTGTATCAGACCACGTGGCCATCTGTCTCTGGCACTGTATACACGTGTGTGTGTCGCCACCGTCGCCACACTCATAGCTCGACAAATCGGTCTGTAGCGGAACTAGGTAACACACGGCGTGATCACTACAGATTCGTGCGCTCAAACGAGTAATACAATCTTGTCTTGCACATGTCGACGCTATGAATCTGCATATGCATAGCGTCGATACCTTGTGTTAGGAGCAGATATATAACGCAGCCCGGGTGGCCATCACAGGCGCAGATATGTCGGAGGCATGATGGAAGAGCGCCCAGCCTCGGCGGATCCGTGGCCTTCCGACCTTCTGACTGTTTTCTCTCTCATTTGCTCTACTTTACGGGACGTCTTTGACGCTTCCAGCTCGTCTGCTGCGTGTTCAGCGTTTTCTCTTCCGCAATCTATGGCGTCAGCTGCGGCTTATGTGGTGTCATGGAGAGGGCCAATCAACATATCGGTATGGTCATACCTTCGTTCTTGGGCTCCCTCTGGCGGGTATTGATCCTCTATTCCGCAATTGCAGTCTGTTTTCTGGACACGTTTTGTCAGGTTTGTACTCTTCTTTCTTTGTCTTCCATTCTTCCATCTAGCACTTGCACGTTTTTTTTGGCATTCTTTGTCAGGTTTTGTACTCCTAATTATCTTGGGTCTTAAATTGTTTTGACTTATATTTTCCTGCCTTTTCTCGTATGAGTTAATTTTTTTTTTTTTTGAACCCACTTTGTATCTTCCTTTCCCATGCTGCTTATTCGGACCTTCACGCTGTCTGGTCTTCGTTGGCACACGGCGAACGATAACTTGGGTTACCGGATAGGTTTAATGGATTGAATATTGCGACACCAGACACGATACATGCGTTCGTCAGCTTGCTGTTTTTATGTTGACTCTTATTTTTTTATCTCCCCTTGCCATCTTAAACCTTCTACGACCATTCGTGTATCACATATTCTTTGCCTCAATTCCGCGTACACGCTCTGTTGTTTTTAGCCGTAATTCTCCTCGCCTTATTGGCACTCTTCCTTTTCCTAGCCTACATTCTAATTAATCAAGAGATTTATCCGAATATTGTTCTGTCAGCAACTATGCACGATTGATCCCCGCTTATTGGTTCGTTACAGGATTGTTTCCAGTCAGGAATAGATGGAAAGTGGGCCCGTATACGACAGTACGGATTACGTGATAGTATGTGGTGCAGGATGAAGACAATTTTCTTTTCTTTGATACGCACGTGCATCATATTGAGGAATGGCAATTTGATCACTAGGAAGTGATATATAAAAATAAAGATCACAAGAGGGTTGTAACAGGTCAGTCGTGGAATTTAGATAATAGGATAGAGAGATATAATGATACATAGATGAGTTTTACACGAGGTGTGAGATAAGGTTTGGGTGCTATAATATGACCTATTGTGGTAGAATGTTCTAAGATGTAGATATAGCATTGGTGCATAGTAGCGTCGGGTGATAGATAGAGATGTGTTACGAAGTAAGATAGTTGAAGAATTATAGTAGGTGATAATAATTAGCGAGACATCTTATATTTTGAATAAGAAGAGGTCTTCGGAGAGCTTAGTTTTTTTTTGATTAGAAACTCTATAGAAGGCGAAGTGCTCAATGTTCTATATTCTTGTTCACTTTAACAGTTAATAGTGTGTAAGATCTCTGTTTTTTCTCAATTGGTTTTTTTTTTCACTATATAATTTCTCGATCGTTGTTATGCGGTGACTGATAGTATATGCAGTTAGTGGCAGGGTCCAGCGGCCCTTATCACTGGTTCGCCGTCTCGGCACAAGCATATTTGATTTGGAGACTTTGAGATCTGTACCTGGAGTCATGATCTAGATATTAATTAGATTTGGTCATGGGTTTGTGATTAGCAATCAAGCGTCTTGATTTGGCACAGGGTTTGAATGGAGTCCGTAGCTCCATCCGAACGAATTGTCGGCAGCGTGTTAAGATGGTCATCTTTTGGTTGATTCTATGACCGGTGCGCGACAATTTCTTTATTGGATATTATAACATTGGCCGGCCTTCTGTTTTATAATTTATTTACTATAATTAACTATAAATTAAGCTACTTTGCTCTTATTGCAAACATCACCAACAGACAAGCGGCTATTGATTATCTATTCATTTCTCACTACTCAGTTAGGGCTAGGCAGTTCTGGAATGTGTCACTACTTGGATGTAGGTCGCAGGCGAGTTCATGATGATGTGTCACTAGACTTCAGTTATTGTCGCGGGTGTTAGATGTGATCATACTTCGTGGTCAGCGAGGTTCTGATGATGTGATCACTATTCGTTAGGTCAGGCGAGGTTCTGATGATGGTACACTACTTCAGTTAGGCCGGGAGAGTTCTGATGATGTGATCTACTTCGGTTAGGTCCAGGCAGGTTCTGAGATGTGATTACTACTCGGTGGTCAGGCGAGTCGATGATGTGATCACACTTGGTTAGGTGAGCGGGTCTTGCTGATGTATCGACTATTATAGTTAAGGTCAGGCGAGGTTCTGATGAATTGTCAACTATTCGGTTAGGTCCAGGCGAGTTTGGATGATTGATGCACTACTCTGGTTAGGTCAGCGAGGTTCTGAGATATGTGATGCACTACTTCGGTTAGGTCAGGCGAGGTTCTGATGCTATGTGGATTCCTGAATAAGTACTCCGATGTCTTGTATGAGAATGATATAATGGGTTATTATTTTTTATTGTTTTTTTTTAAGTTTAAGGACAAGTTACTATTTTGTAGAAATACAAAACGGTATAGTAAATTATATTTAAATTTTGTCTTGAATGAAACAAATTTAAAATGTGTAGCACTATATGTTAATTTTAATTGGGTTAAAATTGTGATTTATAAAAGGTAAAAACTGATAACTAGCTGTGAAATTTAATAAGAGTAATAAAATATGATCTCTCTTTTATGTGTAAATACATTAGTGATATGATTGGTCTTATGTGACAACCATGATATAACAGTTATAAATTAGTTCAGTAAGAGCGATTGTCAGAAAGAGATAACTCAAAAGTCATAACTGTAAAATTGTAGCACATTTCGCGATGAAAAAAATTGTTCGAATCTTTTCAAAAGACGATATGAATTGTCAGTATAAATTTTATTTTTATTAAAAGGATGGGACAGAAATTATACATTCGCCTCCTGTAGAATTGAGAGTTTGATATGTACAAGAAAAAATCGTAATTGTGATAATTTGGTATTAAATTTCGACGGTCACTCACAAACGTCGTCTCGCTTCATTATTCTCAAGTAGTTCTTTTTTGAGTATTTTTTCACGGAAGCACGTTATGTATTCATTATGATGACTCCTTTTGACATGGAAAATTCTCGTTCCGTTGCTTATGATGACCTAGCAGATTTCTTTGAAAAGAATTGCAACGTATCTACTTTTTGAGGTGGGGAGTTTAATTGCGGCCATAAGGATTAAACTTTATATGAAACAAACTTTACAATGAATGCCGTCTCTGAAAAGTCACTCGTTCTGAAATACTTTATTAGTCTCGAGAATTTTTAGATGATGGTTTTGGGATAAGTTTCAACAGTGCTGAAAGCACATTTCACGGCCTTATATCAATGACTTTCATACTAGAAAGAATGATGTGTAGTGATTCAACATGATTTTGAAGAGGATTTACACAATTTGAAAGCGAACCAAGCTAAAATTGCTTGCAATAATCAATTGGATTCAAAAAGTTGAGGCTTAATATTCAGAAATCGGAAATGAAAGAGCTCCACTGGTACTGGCTATTTGTCAATTTTGTTATTATCACACATATTGTCATTCTGGTTCGTATTTGAGGAAATCTACTACTGGGCCATTTACAGGAATAATTTTTAACTACACAGAAATAATTTCCATAGTACTTTTTCTCCCTGTTTTATGCCTCTCCATAAAACGGAGCTTGTCACGAGATGGAATGTTTCCGATGGACAAATTTTGGAGAACCTGGTCCAATGAAGTTTTTATCGCAGCCACATTTTATCAGTCTTGTTTCAATCTTTTTGACCTGCGAAATTGACATTGTTCAAGTTACAAATACATATCAGCTGTTTATTGATGTGTGTTTTGCTGTACGCCGTGCCTATCATAACTTGTTTTGTAGTTTGTTATTTTAAATATGAAGCCTATTGCCTTTTTGATCCTATTGCCTTTGATTTAGTGGCTCTCTGCTAAGAAATATTCAATCGATACTTTCGCTTTTTGAATAAATAACTGCGGTGAAAAGCAATTATTGTTCAGATTGCGCGTTTTTTCTCAGCAGTCATGTCTATGGTGACGTAACTAATGTATAGATAATTTGCGGGTGCTAGGCATTGTATCGACCAGCATTTAAGAGAGATGTTTTGTTAGATTAGAGTTTCGATTCGTGTTTTTACTTTCACCAATTTCGACTAGCACAACTGTGCATTATGTGGTTATTTGACGCTACAGGAACATAACTAATTTGTCAATCATTTATTAGTTTTGTCAGATCGCTTTGGATCTTTATCAGCGTTAAATTCCAAATGCAAAAACGCTTTTATTCTTTAAATCGTTTTAATTTGAAATGGGTTATAGAATTTTTCACTTTTAGAAGCAAATCATGTAATTTTTCAAATGGTTCAACGATTTTCATTGACATATTTGCACCCCTAATGCAATGTGCCTCCTCCTGTGTTTATACGTATGCTTTTTAGGCAACTAATTCTGCGACATCGTTGATTAGCAAATATAACTCAATGGCAATCGACACTTGAGGATCGTTTACAGAGGTGGACGAATATCGGTGTGATAAAACACTCGTTCATCATGAGTCGAAATTGCTGTAAAATACAACGTGCACTGATTGGTTGTTGCGATTTTGTTAGTTTTTTTTGATTCTTTCTTTTAGATGTATTAAGGTTTTCGCGAATTAGAGGGAGGTTTTAATGCCCCCTACTAGGTACATTAAATTCTGGGGTATTTTCATGGGGATTTTATTTAAGCAAATGAACATCGAGTGGTCTTTTAAAAGTTCCATTGTCTTTGATCATACAATGGAGAAAACAGGGGGTCGAGAAATTTTGCAGGAATTGAAAATGATTTAGCGATGAATGAGCTTTCTCGAAGGCGTTTCCGTGCACACATTCAAATGTGAATAGGTGCTTTTGGACAGGACAGCGGAGTTCAGGATCTACAATGTTATATTTTTGTGCTCAGGCGTATGGCTAATCACTAAATGCACAAAATGAGTTAAGTTACTTTGGAGAAATCGGATTCCTATCCAATTCTTATTGTTTGACGGCTGCCATGTGAAGAGATTGAAAATATTCGATTTTGTCTTAATTTTGTTAACATTTAATTATTTGATGGTAGGGGAATGGGAAGTGTTTATTCGGCAATTAGATGGAGGTTTTCACTGGCGCGCGATGTACTTCATGATGAAGCATTTTTTTGTTTGTTATTTTGGCTGACATCAGATTCCAAACTAAGACTGGGAAGCTGAGAACTTATTGTTAGTTGGCAGAACGATAAAAGTGACTCTTTAAATAACATGAGGTGTTCCGAATTAACCTGTTCCGAACTGATGAAAACAATCCATCTTTTAAACAGTTCAAGTCATAGGATGTAATCTTTTATTTACACATTTCCAAATAATTTATAATTAGATAGGTGATGCTGGAAGAAGAAAGCGTATATATTTTTAGAATGATTTTGTATATTGGTTGTTCAGTTAGCGAGTTTATGGTTCTTGAAAACAAAATTAATTTTTACGCATCTAGAGCGTTTTATCTTTTCGCAAGTTTTGGTTTGTGTGAGCCGAAGGAAAGTGAAAGTCTTTCATCATTTTTTTATCGCCTTTTGCGTAAGATATTGGCCTTTTCTCGTTTGTTGCAGATACAACATGCAATTCTGGTCATATTCGTTATTCATATATAAATCAGAAGTATTGACAACGTTAGTCTTATTTATCAAGCTTGATTGCTCTGGAATCCACCATAAACTATGATATTAAAGGTATTCTTCATGACCGGCACCTGAGCATTGTAAGCAATGCAGCCGTGTCTCTACAATGCATGTTACGGACGCCAGTATGAGGTTTCATTGAGCACAGCATGCGTCGATACATATGAAATGCTGTGGATCCTTTGCACATATGGTAGAGATGCGACATTATTAGATGTTTCTTAATTAATGGTGGGCTACTATTTGTTTGTGAGTATTATCCTTATAGCACTATTTAAGTTTCCCCTAGAGATTGAATACAAAGATGTACAATAATTGCAGTAATGTAATGATATTAATATCTGTGTGTAGGGTAAAAGAGGAGTGCAAAAAAAGTGATCATTGTAATATATGTGTAGAAGGTGATAGTTGTAGAATTCGTATTTGTTTTCATATATATATGTCAGAACGTGTAGTAGGAATAGTGAGGATTTCGAAAAGTTCATATAGCTCGAGGGATATCACGCTAATCATAGCAGCCACGGCTTGAAATAATGAAAGTAGAATCTGGACCAGCTCACATCGTTGTGTTGAGGTGGGCATGTGTGAGCGGAGGTTTCAAAGTACAAGTGAAGTATATAGATGTTATGGTGCAGTTTAACTATATATAGTAAAATGGCATACGTACAATCAGTATTCGTCAGTTATATGTCTTTTGATATTGATGTTTGTTAACATAGAAAAATAGGGGTAATATTAGATTATGCAGAGTAAGTGTGATCTAGGTAGAGAAAGATGTTATCTGTCGAATTAAAGACTATTGTTCAGTAGTTTTTTATCTTTAAACCTACAGATTTTATAGTAAAGGGAGAATAGACACTATAGAATCGATATTATGAAGAGGAATCAGAAGACAGATACAGATATTGGGTGGTTCGATATAATAAAGTATTGATGTGAATGAATTATTAATTTTCAAAGGTGGAATGGATGGAGAAGAGATTACGGGAAATAGAAATCAAGAATAGAGAAGTGTAGTGATGAGTGTTCAGTATTAAGAGTAATAAGATAAGAGAAGGAAATATTTAAAAAAAAAGTCTCGTGACATTTAAATGTGTTTCAATTAGACATAAAATTATAACTGGTTTGACAGAATAAAGGCCTGTTTTGGAGGCTGTTTGACTGCGCAGAAACGAGCTAATGATGTCAGGAATGGCGGTTTGTTGCGTGCAGCACTCTGGCAATTTCTAGAGTGCTCTGAATGAGGAATGGTCACAAGAACTATTTCCGAAATTTGTTAACTATTAGAGAGAAATCACAATCTAGTAGATGCTTGTAACATAACATTATTTATTTTTTCAGAAATTTTTACCTAATGTACATGCCATAAGATCTTTTGACC
>CAJDSM010016338.1:6742-20905 GCA_903981925.1 Ostrea lurida
GTGCTCAGGTAAGCAATGTGGCCCATGGACCCCTTGTTTTTTGGGTTGTTGTTTTTTAACAGTGGGAAATTTATTCTTCAACTGTATTATACAGTTGAAGAATAAATTTCCCACTGTATAGAATTCAATTCTCTATACAGTATAGAATTTGATTCAAATCAGCTTCTATAGATACAAGTATCACCTTTTGGACTACACTGTAGCAAATCAGCATCTGTATCAAAGTTTCTATGAACCTCTCTTTGAGTTATAAATAAAATTACTGACCAAAGAGTCCAGACAATTTATGGGGAGTTTTGCCTCAAACGTTGGGGTGAGCCAGATTATGAAAATAATGGAGAACTCCACCTACATGTATTTTATTCATGATATCCCTTTTAATATGAGTGCACAAATGATTCTCTTTATAAGATGTGTAAAATAATAAACAAACAAATTAAAGCCAGTGTGAACAGGTCATTAGTAACAATGAAATATGGTTTTGTTATACAGGGTGATGGCACAGCTTTCATCTTTAGTGACAGTTGTGCAGTTTTTACATTTTCCATGCATTGTGAGAAAAATTTCCCCCATCCAAAACAAACCAGTGACATGGATATAGGGCTTTCAACAGGAATATCTGTAAGTATACAAACCAGTGAGGTGGATATTAGACTTCTAACAGATATGATTGTAATTTAAGTTAACAAACGTATGACTTGGATATTGTACGTTTACTAGCCAGGAATAATATGTAAGCCTGCTCCATTGTCATAGCGATTGTTCAACACCTCAATTTTTTTTCTTTGCTTTAAACACCTTCCTTGCGGGCCTGCTGTACTTACCAAATCATAACGATTTCTCTAGAGTTATTAAAAAATGCATTGAAATAAAATTTCCCAAACGTTAGTGATATGTTTCATCTTCAGGACAAAGAATACTTGGGGCATTTGCAGTCCTACCTTCCTTGGCTGTTGGACAGCTTTAAGCCAGACCTTGTTCTGTATGATGCGGGTGTTGATCCACATGAAAAAGACGAACTAGGAAAGCTTAATCTTACAGATAAAGGTATTTTGTGAATGTTTCTATTAAAATTAAATCATTACTTTATGACATAATAGAAGCAAGATATCATTTTGCGTAAGATCTGTATTATGGCCAGGTACTGTATGATCCATCATGGAGGTATCTTAGTAATTATCATTGAGTAATGTCTGGTTTCAAGTGAGCTATTCTGATGCCTGTTGTCCGTCTGTCCGTAAACTTTTCACATTTTCGACTTCTTCTACAGAACCACTGGACGAAATTCAACCAAACTTGGTACAAAATCATCCTTGGTGAAGGGGATTCAAGTTTGTTCAAATGAAGGACCAGGCCCCCATCAAAGGGGAGATAATCACGAAAATGCAAAAATAGGGTGGTGTCATTTAAAGATCTTCTGCTCAAGAACCACTGGGCCAGAAAAGCTGAAATTTATATGAAAGCTTCCTGATATAGTGGAGATTCAAGTTCAAATCATGGCCCTGGAGGTACGAATAGGGCCCAATAGGGGATCAAAAGTTTACATATGATTATATAAGAAAAATCTTTAAAAACTTTCTTCTTAAGAACCACTGGGGCCAGAAAAGCTGAAATTTATATGAAAGCTTCCTGATATAGTGGAGACTCAAGTTTGTTCAAATCATGACCCCGGGGGTACGATGGGGCACCAATAGGGAATCAAAGTTTTACATATGTTATATAGGAAAAATCTTTAAAAATCTTCTCTCAAGAAACCACTGGGCCAGAAAAGCTGAAATTATTATGAAAGCTTCCTGATATAGTGGAGACTCAAGTTTGTTTCAAATCATGACCCCGGGGGTACGATGGGGCCCAATAGGGGATTAAAGTTTTACAATGATTATATAGGGTAAATCTTTAAAAATATAATCTTCTCAAGAACCACTGGGCCAGAAATGCTGAAATTTATATGAAAACTTCCTGATATAGTGGAAGATTCAAGTTTCTTCAAATATGACCCCTGGGGTACGATGATGGGCAAACAATAGGGATTCAAAGTTTTACATATGATTATATAGGGAAAATCTTTTAAAAATCATCTTCTCAAGAACCATGGGCCAGAAAAAGCTTTCTGATATAGTGGAGATTCAATTTTGTTCAAATCATGACCCCCAGGGGTAATGTGGGGCCACATAAGGGATCAATATTTAACATGCAAATATATACGGAAAATTTCTTTTAAAATCTTTTCATTGAACCAGACGAGTTGGATATTACCTGAAAGCTTCCTGATATGGAGTAGGACAATAAGTTTGTTTAGATAATGCCATCCCCCTCTGAGGTTGGGTGGGGCCACAATAACGGGATTAAGAGTGCTACTACTGCTCTTTCTTAGCTGAAAGCTCTTAGTGAAGCAGTGTTCAGGTGAGCGATTGGCCCATGGGCCTCTTGTTATTTTATTTCATTGAAGATGTGTCTTACTGTTTGTTTAATTGGGGCCATCTTTTGATGGACTGCAATTTGGTGTATAAGCTTTCCCGTCTTTCCATCTTTGACTAGTTTTGGTGTCTGGATCATATGCATTTTTCACACTGTGAGACCTATAAGACAATTGTACTTCAATGCATCTGAAGAGAGGGGGGGGGGGTGTGTGTGTGTGCAAACCAAGAAGTGGTCACTGTGGCCTCCTAGAATTTAATGGCTACATGAAATCAAATCAGGTCATGATCAAATCTTGCACACTGGCCATAATATCCAGGAGCTGATATCCCCTAAATACAACAAATGTTCCTTGAGGCAAGGGCTTGTGAACTACTGGAGGCATAGGATTTTGAGAGGAAGATGTTTCACACACTGAAAGTAGCGAGGTCACATCTAGCTGTGTCGTATTTTGGAATTGAAATTTAATATTTACGGCATTACAGCTTGTGACTTCAAGCTTGCAAGCATAGATATGCATCATTTATTAATATAATGAAAATACTATGAAGGTCACAAACATTGAAGAAAAATTTTTTTTTACTGGTAATCCAAGTTAATGAGTCAATTATACAACTTTTTATGCTCCCCGAAAATTTCAGAGGAGCATATAGTCATTGTTGTGTCTGTCCGTCCATTGGTCCAGAACTTTTGATTGGCATACTATTTCTTAGAATTGTTGGCCTAGACCCAGAAAAGTGTCATGACCTTGAGTCAAAGGTCAAGGTCACAACACACACAGTGGTTTTAATTTGTCTTGGCCATAACTTTTCACTGTCAGAGTGCATTGATTTAAATAATATTTCATAGAACTGTTGGCCTGGACCAATGAGTGTTTCATGACTTTGAGACAAGGGTATTGGTCAGAGGTCAAGGTCGACAATGCACATAATGGTTTCAACATTGTCCGGGCCATAACTTTTCACTGAGTTCATGGATTTAAAAAAATATTTTACAGAAATATTGTCATGGATCCAAAAAAGTGTCATATGGCCTTGCACCAAGGTCACAATGCAAATAGTGGCTTTAGCATTGTCTGGGCCTTAAAATTTAATTGAGTTCATGGATTGGAATAATATTTCACAGAATTGTTGCCCTGGACCTAACAAAGTGTCATGACCTTGAGCCAGGTAACTGGTCAAAATGTACATAGTGCTTTTACCATTGTCTGGGCCATGACGGGCGTATAATGCTAAGTTGGTGTTGCTCTTGTTCAACAATGTTGTGAAATATGTTGCAAAGTACTGTGAAAGTGGTTATTTACACTGGGGGTTAAGTACACGTTTTTCCATGTCCAACATTTTGTGTGGGGGAAAAATACGCGGTCACTGAACGAAATATATAACATATATGCTATTTATATGTATACGCGTGGGGGGAATTTAGGCGCTCATTACGTGATCGCGTAATTAGTGTAAATAACCACTTGGAATTGTATATATTCACTCACTGACACACAGCAATAAAAAACAAACTGGATCTAACTATAAATGGAAACAAACTGTGATGACCTTCATACGAGTTGCAAATGATAATCAATGGATTACAGCAAATGTAAAGACAATTTATTCACCAACACGTGTATCTCAAATACCATGTTGATGTGAGTTTGGAAGTACCAGCTACACTTTATGTATTTTTAAATCTCTATATCTCAAATCCTAGGATATCTTGTATTTATTTGGCCCCATTCAAGATGATGAAGTTTGACAAAATACATCCATGATGTTTAAATGAAACTCTGATAAAACACAGTCAAAGTTCAATGACTTGCACAAATTGCACAAACCCCAGGAACAAAATATCTGTAATTTGCAGTCTATCATCTGCTTTTATTTGTGTATGCTGGGAAATGTTAGGAATATCATGATGAATGGGTTTTTTTTTTATTTTTTATTTATTTTTTTTTTATTATTATTTTTTTTTAACGTGTAGGGTTTTTCCTGCGAGAATTGTGTTTATTTGACTCCTGTTTGTCGCGTGGTATCCCCGTTGCTTCAGTGATTGGAGGAGGTTATGATAGAGATGTCGATAGGCTGGCGTTACGTCACACCATAGTTCACCGGGCAGCAACTCAAGTAAGAACTATACTAGTAAGGAGGCGTCACTCATTTCACGAAGATTGAGGAGTTCACACAGTGTGCGCAAAATAAAAATCAGGGTTAGCTTGCACGAAGTTTGCTTTGAAGTTGAAAATACAGCTTACTCCGGATATATAATGAAATTCAGGGGACCACCGTTTTCCTTTCATTATAACCGAATTTCAATATAAGCGAAATTAGTAACATGTCGACCACATAGCAAGCTTAATTAAATTTAGTGTCCAATGACAACGTTTTTCTTTTTTGAGGAGTACCGGGTAGCTAGTCTTTCTGAATTGATAATGTACATCTCCAAGCTGTAAAAGTTGTTATACCCCAGTGTTATTATACTCTTGCATGCAGTGAAAACTAATCAGGTGTCAGAGAACGAATCAATACCCCTCCTTGTACCCGCTTGTGTATTATGTTATCAACCGTGACAATAGCTCAGCTGAGGACTTCAATATAACCGTTTATAAAAACAACACATTATCACCTCAGCGGTCGGAGGATTGGTTTCATAATAAGCGATATATTCAATAATGCGATTTCAATTTAACCGTATTTTATTTGCAAAGAAAATGAGAGATTGAGGTTGGGGATTTACTTTTATTTCAATATAAACAATATTTCAAATTAAGTGATTTCAAATATAAGTGGAGTAAGCTGTAATTAGGTGAAGTATGTAGTACGTACGATGTCATGTATTGTGATCAGTTTTCCAGACTTTTTTTTCCAAAATTCCTTGAGATATTGAACTGATTTTTATAATGCAGGTGTATATTGATGAGTTACAGGTCAAATTTTAGTTTTATTCCTGTTTGTTGATTATTGATGGAGTTGTGTCCCCTTAACTTGGAATTTCTGGGTATTGCTTAACCTTAGCAATTTCTTTCATAATGGACTTAACTGCAGGTGGGGGCATTTGTGTCATGTCGATCGACACATACGTAGTTTACTTAAAGATGGCTTAAAACAAAAGGAGATGTGAGAAACATTAGAAACTGTTGAATTGTTTCAGAATGCACTAAATTTAAGTAATCTGCTTTCAACGAAAAATTTACTAGTATATCTACATGTAACATATACCACAATCAGAGACCACTGTATGAATTTTGTGCAAATTTTGCAAATTGTTATTAACAATATACAGTTGATCAAATTGCACCGCAATTTTGATTTTATAAATTTTACAGGAATTATTGGACTTAGCCGGTGCTTCAACTTTTTTTTGTAGGGGCGGGAGACATATGACTATGATTAACCATTTTGTTAGGAAATGACACTGTTAATGTATCTCCACTGACAATGTTTTGTAAATATGTTTGTAAGAGGTCAACTTTTTTTATTATGAATATGACACCAAGCGTGTTACAGCAATCAAGCTATGTTTTTATTTGATCAGTTCTGATACTTACATGTGTATAACTTATCAAGCAGTTAATTCTCAGAGCAGTTGTTTTGCAGCAATACAGAAACCATATATTATAAAATTCATTTAACACTGAGGAGGTAAATGGCGTTTCATTACCGCTGTTTTCGATTAATGCTAATCGTAATACAGAAATATTAATCATGATGATAGTGATGACTTTTTATAAAAGGAAATTCATTATGAAATGGTGTCATGTAATAAGTCAGGTTTGACAGCACTAATAGTGTACCTTTTGTGGAGACCAGATTCACAGTGTAACGTCGTCTAACTACAATATTTGATATATTCATGGAATAGAATACCTATTAATTTAAAAGAGGTTCGCACCTGAGGTTTGGACTAATGTCAGTTTTGTAGGAAGTGTATTTTTGATCTCTACATTGAAGAAGAATTGGGAAATTAAAAAGAAAAAATGGGGTTGGCATGCTTGTTAATGAGCTACAGTGTTTAAAACATGAGCTTTTTGCACTTTTCACTGAAGATTTATTCGTTTAAACATGTTTTGTCTGTTGCTGTAAACAAATCATAAACAATACAAATCAATCATTACATAGAACCAATACATAATCATGTCTTCTTACAGTACAAAAAAACTTATACTGGAAATAAATAATGACCTTTTTTGCACTTGATGAACTGAAAAATTCATGTTATCGAATTTCAAAGTTTAAAAAGACATATTGGGACTAATGTCAATTTTTTAAATTTCAGGTAATTTTCAAAGTCTTGTCTTAAAATATAAAATGGAAGTAAAAAAAAGTAGGGCGTTAGGGTCGATTTCTTAAATCATTGGTCAAAACATTGAATTTTCACACAGATTTTCAAGTAAATTAACTTCGACTTTTTTCAGAATCAGTGTATAAATCAATCAAATTAATAAATTACATTATTTTCACTAGTTCCAAGTCTCATGCAGCTACCTGTATCATTAATTTTAATAAAACTGAAATATACCTTTAGGGGTATAAAATTAGGAAGTTATTGAATGAGATAGAAACTGTAAAATCATGCAGATTTTGAACTTTTCAATTAATCAGTCCTTCCGCCACCAAATATAGTCCCAACCAAACCCTTTCAAAATTGACACAAAATTTTCAACTGAATAGGGTTCAGTAATAGATGGGTATTATTTTTCACCAATGGGATTAGAATTGAACCAGTAAATACTTACTTATGGCATCCTGCGCAGTTGTGCTCAAAAGCTCAGGAGCTTACTTCCTAAGGAGGATATTTAAAATACTTGTATAAAATATGAATTGGTGAATTGTTGTGGTGTTCGAACATTAAATGATGATATATTATTCCTGCTTAATATCCTCGCACAACGACATAGTTACTATACCGTTCATTTTATAGTTATTTCATCCACCCCTTCCGATTACAACAACGTCATCATTGGCGTTTTGATTCCTTCCAGGCATGAACAAGCATTATAATCATCTATTGTGTTATGTTTTAAAACATACGTTGCAAAATCTATGCCTATATAATTCAAATTCTTTGCATCACAATTCCTATAAACAAATAAAGAAAAGGGAAAATGTTGTGGGAAGTATAGGTTAATGGTCAATATTCCAAATGATGTTGGCCTGTAAATTTTCAGGAGTTGAACTTCAATTTCCTTAGCTAGGTCATCACGTTCTGTGTGTATGAATACATGGGGCCTTAGAGGCAGGACAAAAACTGCAGGGATTGTTCACAGACAGCTGATGAACCCTGCTATTGATTTTTAGGTCATATGGTCAAAGGTTAAGGTCAAACCGCTAGTCTTAACCCAGTGTGTCTTTTGACTCCTATGCTTGATAACAACAAAACTTGGTACAAGGGTTGCCCTTAGAGAGTAGATGATCCCTCTTGATTTTCAGGCTGCATGGTTGAAGGTCAAGGTCAAACCACTGGTCTAAACCCCATGTTTTTCCGCTTAATTTCTTATATTTACATTCACTGATTACAGAACCTTTTCTCTTATTTTTCCTTTGAGATTGACATTGCGTTTATCATTCAATAAATGCTGTTTGTTGCAAACTAGTTGGATCCGGTTTTGTAGTGTCACCTGTCCGTTTGGTCATTATTAAATAATGGAGCGATTCCAAGGTCAAAGGTTGAATTGGCTGTTCCGTTTAAAGTACCAAAATGATAAACATTATGATATTTTAGTACTTAAATCCAGTTTGTATGTTTACTAGATATAAACAATAAAATGCTTTCTTTGTTGGTTTATTGGGTGTTTCCTTCATCACTAATAAATCAACAAAGAAAGCATTTTATTGTTTGCCTTGTACAAAATACATGTACCAATTTCATAATACCTTGTACAGGAATAGCCAATTTGATTTTGTGCAGGGGGAGGGGAATATGTATGTTTCTGAAACACTTGTTATCAGTTAAGATTCAGCAATAAAAATATAATTTGGTTTTAATGAAAACATGTCTCCTCTCCCTCCCTCCCCAATTTGTTTATATTGAATCTTAAACTGCTTTCATTGTTATACTGGTACAATTTGTGTTAGGTTTTAAAATGTAAGAGGTATTTATGATGTATCTAGTATTATTTTACTGTATAGTTACTTTTCTTTTTTCCCAAATTTAGGTATGGCGTAGTCGGATATCAGGCAGGTGATGTCCATCCTTATTCATCTTTGAGTTTACTACGACAGTATGATTGAAATTCCTTCAACTGAATGAACTTTCAGTCACAATTCCAACCCATTATGTGTGAATTCTTAGAAAGCCACTACCGGTATATGTGTGACATATGAAGCACTTCTCATGTACTGTGCACACAGTCCTAAGGCATTGGCTTGAAAAAGTATTATTGTGTGATTATATTTAATGTTACAAACAATTCAACACAGGGCATATTTAATAGTTGCTGGTGTTTTAGATATTTCATTAAAAGGTGCATATGATCTGGTTTTTGTCCATCATGAATTAGTAGTAAACTTTTTAACATTTTTATTTACTCAGGTGACCTACATGTATTGCATTGGTCTTCGTCCGTCATGTGTTAACATTGAACATTTTTAACTTGTACCAGTCCAATTCTTTTCAAATTTAGTATGAAGCATGTTTGGGACAAGAGGCACATAAATTATAAAATTCCAGGTCTCTTGCATGCCCGGGGGGGGGGGGGGGGGGGCAATAACAGCCCCAAAAGTGACCCCAGGGTGGGCCAAACTTGGACATAGTGTACATGTAGTAAAACATTTGAAAAGCATCTTCTTTTGATGCTATTGATTATTAATGTGCAAAATAAATAAATATTTTGAATGAGTATTGAAGTCTTTTATCAATATTGTAAAATTTCTTGATCTTTTAATTTGAAACTAAATGAATATTTGGAATGAGCAGGGAGCCTTTTATCTTAATTATACCCGGGGGAGGGGGATACTGGAATCTGGGATGTCTGGATGTCCGTCTGTAAACAGAATGTTTTCCAGGCATTAAAGTGTTAGCCTTTCCACCCTAGGAGTCACCATATCATGCATATGATATACCCATGGGATGAAGATGAGTTCCTTATCAAATTTGGGGTCAAAAGGTCAAAGGTCAAGTGCACTGGACAACAAAATAGCACAATATGGTTTCTGGGTTCTAGAGCATTATCCTTTCTTGGTAGAGTCACCATATCATACATATTGATTACCCTTGAAAGGAAGATGTTCTCTATCAAATTTGGGGTCAAAATGTCAAAGGTCAAGTGCACTGGACATCAAAGTAGCAATATGGTTTCCAGGCTTTAGCGTTGTACTTTCCACATAGAGTCATCATATCATACATGTATATAAACTACCCATGGTTCAAAGATAATCTTTATTGAATCCGGGGTCAAAAGGTCAAACTCACTGGGCATTAAAGTGGCAATATGGTTTTCTTTTAAAATTTTTGAACGGTTAACAACACCCTTTGTGAGATTGAAATGATAATCGTCTTGTGTATTTGAATAGGATCCATATGCATATTTTGAAAGATGATAGCATATGAACACAACCCTATTGAGACTTAATAATGCAAATATGAGACTCCCTGTATGGGCTATGGTACTCGAGTAACCGTTAAGGCCTGTGGGCATCTTGTTGCATAAGACGCATGCCATGCATAGAAAAATTAGGATTGAATATGGAAACCATTGTGAAATTGCATCATATTCAAAGCTATTCAGTCATAGAAAGTTTGGAGCTGATCACTTCAAAACTAAATAAATAAAAAAAAAGAAGGGGGGGGGGGGAGCGGTTAGTGAAATACCTTTTAGGATTTTCAAACAAAAAAGTAAGGCGAGAGAGCAAAATTATTGTGCAAAAATCATATATTTTGGAGATGAACACTATGAGGCGAGCGAATACAAGAAATATATAATATAATTCTTTAAATTGAATATTATTGGACGCCCCCCCCCCCCCCCCCAAAAAAAATAACCAACCGGGTTACCCCCTCCAAGTGATGGATTTTAAAATTCTTTACTGAGGTGTCGGCGATTGGATTTGTGATCTTTAAAAAAAAAATCTACCGGTACATGTGGTAGACGATTTCTGCAAGGTATTTTATATCCTCGGCACTGTATATAAAAAAACCCTCGATAATTCAACAAATAAAAAAAGTGTACTTCTTTTCTGACCGAGGTTTCGGCGATTGGGTAAAAAATTTCTACCGGTACATGTGGTAGACGATTTTGCAAATTATTTGATGTACTTGGCACCGTGTAAAAATTCAACCAGAGACATACATATGTCTATGTACAGTATATATATATATATATGTGGTAGACGATTTCTGCAAGGTATTTTATATCCTCGGCACTGTATATAAAAAAAATAACCATATATATAAAAAAGGCTAATGCATTTAATTCTTTACTGACGGGTGTCAGCGATTGGATAAAAAAATAAATCTACCAGTACATGTGGTAGACGAATTTTGTAAACTATCTAATGTAATTGGCACCTTGTAAAATAACAATCTTTACTGTACATGTAGTTCCTTATGACGCACGCATTATAAGGTACATTTCACAAAATTCAACATATCAGCAAATTAGTATTTTGCATATTGCTTAATCCCCCCCCCTCCTCCGATAAACCATAGTGAGGTGAATGGGTACAGATGTATCTGTAGTTCTATATAATGACATTGGTGTCAGATCACCACCACCACTCACTTCCGATGTCATCCAAACTATCTAGTAACACATTCAGCATCACGGCCAAAACCAGTTTCGATATCAGACGATCATAGGTGGACGTTTTAAGGGAGGGGGGGGGGGGGGGGGGCAAACTTGCTAAAAAATAATGCGGCAGAGACAAAAGAAAAAAAGCCAAACAAAAACAAATGGGGGGGGGCACACTGTACCTGTTTTGAAGGGGGGGGGGTTGGCATATAATTACTCTGTTTTTGAGAGGGGGGGGGGGGGAAACTGTTAAATTCACAGCAAATAGAACGAAAACAAGAAAAAAGACAGCAGCAGACATGTTAATGTTAAACTACTCAACAAGGTAATTCATTATAGCTTGAGGAATACGATGGCAAAAAAAAACCCCCAAAAATAAAGAAAAAAACATCAAATAAAACAAGACATAAAAAAGGGGGGGGGGCATCATACACTGGTGTTGTTGAAGAGGGGGTGGGGTGGGGGCAGAACTTTTTAAATTTGACAGCAATAGAGATAAACAGAAATAATAGCACAAAGACATCGTTATTGTATTAAACTAGTAATTAATTGAACATATCCATTTATTTACAACGATTTCACTCTGGTGTCAGGTACCCTGTACCATAACCCACATTAGCCTCGAACCATAACATGATAAAATACAAGTTCACACATTTTATTGAAGAACAGCCATATGCCTTACATAAGTCAAACAAAAGGAAAACAAACAGGGTATTGGAATTTAAATGCGGCCATCTTTTCATCCCAAGGGCTCCGAAGGGAATACCGACCTGAGAACCAAGTATACGGGCAACCGGTGCCCGGCTGTTGAGCGCCAGTACAAAAATCCCAACTATGTAAATTTTAAGCACCTATTTTTGGGATTAGGAAGAGATCCCTTCACATATTGTCCGCTTTACCCTGCTTCCCATTGATATTGCGACCTGGTTTTTAGTACTTTCCAAGTCTTCCATGTACATGTCAGGACTAAGCCTCTCCTCCTTTGTAAGAGGTGGAATGGGCATCAGCCTTTCAACGTTGTGACGAGTGACCCCAATCAATGAACAACATTACACTTTTGGACATTACACTGTCACATTATTTTCTCGTAACCAACCACGGCCCTGCTGCCTTGGGTGGCAGATGGGGGAAAGCGATAGGGCCAGACAAGCTGAGAGCCTCCCAACTTAACCCTCCGACCGCCCCAACTGACACATGCGACGGAATAAAGGGGCAAGAATTTACAAAAGTTGCAGAGTCTCAGAACTAGTCATACAGATCAAGTCAATCACACAGAAAGTCCAAGACTAAGCGCCATAATCCAGGGACTACGCCGGCTGCCTGCACTTCTCGGATCATGTTCAGGAATGTGCCTTGAAAAAATTTGATAAGCTGACAGTGTATATATGATACCGTACTCACCGACTCACGTGTTAAGCTTCTGGATAAGATACGGCATTCAGATAATAGGGATTCAATATTCATGTAATCGCAATCTGAATATGTAAAACTTTTAAATATTGGGTGAGGAGCGGTGGGAGAATAATGAAAAACGGTGTGTTTCTGTAAGGTATGGTATGGCCTGAAATTAAGCGGAAAACGGAAGTTAGGGAGATTATTTCATTATAACATGAATAATCTGTTTATTTAATTCTAGTATAGCTTGAAAAATACAAGCCAAAAAAAAAATGGGGGGGGGGGGGGGGCGAAAGCATATCAAACGGGGGGTGGGGGTGGGGCTCCAACGCCCATGGACGATTATTCAAATAGCTAGTGTATCTGGTCATCTACTGTAACCAATTAGGGGGGGGGGGTCATCCACAAAAACAAGAATTCTTGTCCACTCTTCCTTAGATATTTCAAATTGTTCATCCCATTTTTTTTTCCAGTTGATTTATCTTTACTAAAGTTTAATATTCTGTATTTTTTTCTTTTGTCAGCTATTTATTAAAGGTATAATGCGTAAAGGAATAATTGGTTCTTGTAACTTTAATTAGATTATCGTTATTAAAATCTCTCATCATTGTCTTTACTGCTTGTGTTACCCCAAGAAATTCTACAACAAAGTACATGTAAGTCATTATATTCCCTTCCTCGTCCAATAACGAGTTTATCAAATAAATATTGTTTTTACACCATTTCTTCAAATACATTGCTTTTTTTTTTATCTACTCTTAAGTTTGTCATTAAACCAGAGAACACTTTTACCCAATGTTATATTTCTGCTGTCAATTTATTTTCAAAACATATTTCAAGTCTTTTCCAAGAGCTAAATACATCTTGCCAGACTATACATTCCGGTTTTCTCTGTAACATATGTCACAGGTTGAAATAACGTACTAATATTACTTCATATTATCATGCATTACTTATTTCATAAATGAATAGCATATGATGAACGCTTGATTGAAAGATGGGTGTGATACATGTAGGTCAGTCTGGTTTGTGTATGGTTGTGAGGAGCTATAGATAAGATTGGCGCCAATTCGTACACTAACCCGACAACACTCCCTCCTAGACGGACAGTGACTGGTAGAGTATGTACATACGAAGTCAGTCTCTAAACTGTTTTTACAACTGTTTCTTTATCTTTACGATAAGATTTTCAATTACTCTTTTTTTTATTTATATTTCATCTTTATTTGACTTTCACACAGTATAGATAACATGATGTACAGATCTACAAAAAAGACATCTTCATAATTTTTATGTGAAAAGCATATTCTTTAGTGATTGGAGAAAAAAATATAGAAAGAGAGATAGATTCAAGATCAAGAGTAAATTCATTTTTGAGAGAGAGAGATAACATGTAAAGCATGGGTAGGGCATATTACACAGTATCATCATAAATTAACTGTTAAAAAAGATTAAATATGGTCAAGTTTGTCATAGATCTCTTGCCAGTATCTTTCCAATTCCTTATACCTGCCAATTTTTCAGTAATTCAAAATATTTTTCAAACTGTGATTCTATGTCATTAACCTCATTTTTTTTGGATGCTTCTATATACTTATAGTGTATTTATTCTTGAAAATTTACTAGTA
>CAJDSM010016343.1:0-20150 GCA_903981925.1 Ostrea lurida
AGCAACATTGTTTAATTTGATAGTAACAGCTGACTAACACTTGTGCAAGAGTTTTAATAACAAGACATGAATTATGCAGCATGCAAGTGCAATCTGGTAATGTTAGCCCCCGGGTATTAGCAATGTCAAGAAAAGTTTTGGAACTTATTGAATATAATGTTTTAGTTGTGAGTATAAGCATATATGTTATCTTCCCTGATTAATGGGGAAAATCAAGATTTAATACACATTGAAGACAACATATAGGGTACTCCTCATCATTTTTCAGCTGATGAAGAGCAATTCACATGTGTAATCACTGGAGTAAGCCCACTTTTTATTTTCTTATAGTGACTTTTTTGTCTTCAATTGTTCTCATAAAGTACTCGAGGGATTGAAATACAACTTTTTAAAGATGACAGTATAGCATATGTAGATTTGGGAACAAATGTAATTTTTCCTGAAAGTGCATGCATGTGAATGATGCCTGTGCATAGTTTTTTGTTGTTTTTGATTTTTTTTTCAATGAAATTGTTTGATGAGTAAATCTAGAGTATACCTTGAAACCTTAATTGATTGGAATGGTTAAAATTTAATACAAATCTGCATGAACGTAAAATTACAAATCTGCATGAACGTTTGCTTCATTTTTAATTCTCTATTGCTCCATTTTGTTGAAATTATGTACCAGCATTTGCAAGCATGTGTGTTCAGTTGTCACTGCCTAGAACTTAAACACCTATGAATCTCTTTTCTGTTTGGATGAGAGAAATGGAATGATATTAACATCAGAATTACATAGTATAAGATCTTAAACATGAAGAAAGTAGATACCATAGACACAATGCCAACATCTGAAACAAGTGAGATACCATAGACACAATGCAACACTGAAACAATGTTAGATTCCATTAGACACATTGCCAACACTTGAAAAAATGTCAGATACATAGACACATGGCCAAACACTGGACAAAGTGGATACCATAGACACAATGCAACACGTGAAACAATGTAGATTACCATTAGACACAAATTTGCCAAAACTGAAACAAAAGTTAGATACCATAGACACAATGCCAAACACTGAAACAATCAGTACTTTCCTACAGTAATGTATATTTGTGCATTATACATATAGTTTTCTACAGTATACACTCTAAAGATCACAATTTGTCTTTGTCTTCATTCAATATAGTGCAATAGAGAAAATATTTGGACTTGTAAGTAATTCGTTTGGACTTGCTGAAATGATGTTCATGGAAGCTCAAAGGGCTTGTGCATCCAAAAATTTTCTGTGAAGACTGCAAATAAAAATCATGGGGCGGAATTATCCTCAATATTGTATTAATTATTGTTTAACATGGAATAATGTCATTGTTAAATGAAACACAGTATTGACACAGGATGTCAATTCATGGATTTGTATGCAATTTTAACGTATGAAGAAAAAATTCACAACATAGCTCTTGGTTATGGAATAATTAAGGCTCTCTAAAACATTTGCTTTTGACTTTGAATGACATCGTTACACAGATCGTATGATTTTCAGGGTGGGGGTACAGATGACCTGGATCCGGTGACGAGTCTAGAAAGGAGACAGGAAGTGATCCTACAACGTCTCGAAAGTCTGAAAGACATTCTCCAGGGATTAAAATCCAAGTACAAAACTTCAGATACTCCAAACACTAGTGTGACATCCAATCTCAACACCAGTCCAGCTGGAAAACCAATGGATCTGGTAAAAATAGAAACATCCTACGACAAATTCGACAAACTAAATTATAAATTTTCATGGCCTAATTCTGCCTTGATTTTATTATTGCTTAACATTTTATTAATCAGTCAGTTTTATTGAGTCGCCTGCCTGCGTTAGCAGAGGCGACATTTAGGGATCACTTTGAGTCGTCTGTCGGCATCACAAAATTTTCTATCACATTTTTCTCAGGAACACACAGGCCAGCTTCCTGATATTTGGCACAGAGCATCAGTATGGAGAACTGTATCTTGTAATGCATTTTCGAAACTGCTGCATGTCACAAAGTAATGACTGAGGGCCTAAGAACCTTAAAATTAAAAATGTCTTTATTTCAGATCAAATCTCACAAATGGCATCTCATAATAATATCTCATCTTTCATCTAATTCATCATGTTAGACTGCATTGTCATTCTGGTAAACTTGAACAGAACTGAATTCTGACAAAAAAAATTATAATTATATACTTTTTCGCCATGATGATACTTTAAATGATGAAGTAATTTTTCAAACAAAATTAGAAGTAGGCAGGCGAAACATGTCTTCCCTGGAAGACTTACCACTAGGTTTATCAATCAGTAGTTAAATGTTGTGGAGAATTTTTGCTGTAATTTTACATTCTTGAAAATACATGAGAGTATGAACTACGACGCTTCACATCAGCGAACTTCATGAAGCGTGATAGTATTGCAGTTCATATCCTTACACCATATATATAAATTCTTGTATTACATTCTTCATGATTGTGTTTCCATTTCTGTTGTAATTCCTGGCTGTGAAAATAAATGTAGTATATTTATCTGTAACAGTATTCTGTATGTGGGTTATCATAACAATTTGTTAAAAAAAACCTCTGAAAATGTAAACATGATTGTTTGTTTGATAGGGTGATGGCGTACTGGATTTGGTTATAAGTGCTGATCCGGATCAGGTGCCCTACTCTCTGTTTGTGATGTTCCAGATGCTTCAGGAGAAGTTCCGAGTCAAGGGATGTACACACATTCACTCGAGCGTGACATCCAAATGTCCCACAAATCTCTTCCCTCCAAGCGATGGTAGATCGCAAAATCAAATCATCGTTACACTGATATGGAAGAAAGGTTTGTATTGAGATTCATTCACCAGGGTTAGGAAAATAAAACTTTTCTATGGGCACAAACCATGCTTTATTTGGTTCATCACATAATTTCTTTCAGTACAGAGTAATTTTAATGCAAAGCATGAATACTAGGTAAATAATAATCCAAAATAACACTGGCCATTTGTCTCAAGTGTAGGGTTACTGTTAAAGTAGCTGCATAATGTAGCCCTGTGCGATTTTTTTTATTCTGACGTTTACGGGATTTGCACCATTACAGAGTCCTATGGAGTTGTAACCCCCCCCCCCCCCCTAAATAAAAGGGGGAGGGGTGAGGGCTACAATTATTGCAGCTAACTTATAATATTCTCCAATCTCTTTCTCTCTCAAAAAAAATAGTAGAATTTGGTCATGTTCCCGGTGATGTTATGCTACCCTCCATGTACACAGAAGTGTTAAGATGAAAGAGTAATCATAAAACTTCAGAAGAAATCACGGGGGTCATTCAGAAGGAATCTTGGTGTAGGTTTAGTATACGCAATGCATTAAGAGTTATCTTTCTTACACTCTGCAGTTCCCAGTCTGCAGCTGATGGTCACGCCTTGGAGGCAGACGGTCATTCAGGGTGAAGTGAATGTAATTCGCTACATCAGACGCCTCCTCGACCCCGCCGCAGAAACACGGGACCCTGTTACCATGGCAGTCTGTGATGAGGTACTGGATTTGGTGCAGTCTCGGTTAATTGATGGGAACTCCAAAGAAAGAGACGCCGCCCTGAGAACGCTCAACTCCAGATTGGGGAGGACATCGTGGCTCGTTGGAAACTCGATGTCGTCAGCAGATATCGCTGCCTGGTCCGGCATCAATCATTGTAAACTGGATGCAGATCTTCCTGTGAATGTCAAGAAATGGTTCAAAGCCTGCGATAATAACGCCATGTTCCAGTCAGCGAGGCGAGTTCTATTATAACGCTGTCGAACTCTTTCCGAGTGTGCATGTGCTAAATTCTGGTTGAATGAAAATTGAAATAAAATATTTATTATTAGTGTTATGGCAGACTTGAAGATTTTTTCATCTGTAAACATTGAATTCTAAAAGACCTGGATACGGGAAAATTTAGTCCGTAAAAATCAGTGTCAACGTTGAGTATAAAAGGAGTAAAAACTTCCATGACAGTTTTGATCAATATTGTATTCCTTGTTCTCACAAAGCCAAACGGTAGATGAAATGCTACAAATGTTTTTGTGACCAGCGATAGGTGAAATGCAGCCATGGATGACGCTCAATGCTGGACATAGAATAAAAAAAAAGGGGGGGGGTCTTTCGGGGAGCTAAGGCGTTGTAGGGTTACAGTCTTAAGAGAAACCGAACATCCTGTCGCAAAGCGAATACCTTAGAGTATGTGAAAGTGATCGATCGGGGGGGGAGGGGGGGGGGGGGGGGGGGTAGTAGGCAGGGGGGGGGTGTGTGATGCATTTGTAAATAAACAGTTATACATTACAGATAATGGTAACTGGCAACCTAACTTGCTAGTTACGTTTGTATTTTTAAAAGAATATCAGTTTGCAAAAATATTTTCACATTCATAATAGGCAACTCATTGTAATATTGCAAGCGATTTCATTACGCGCATATTTAAAGAGACTAATATACAAAGTATGCAATGGTTTTCAAGACGCGGGAAACTGAGATGCAATTTTTGGCGTGCGATGAAAGAGTAGAAATGGGTATTATATATATATATATATATATCAAACATTGACAGATATATACGATATATTTGTCTGACGGATGACATAAAATAATGCATGGACAGCCATCATATCAATTCTCTATTTGCACGGAAGCCGCTTTGTTAGCCATGTGATATAACCATACATATTCAATGTTACATAATACAGTGGAGGACCCAGGATTTGTCGAAAGGGGGGGGGGGGCGGTTCCTTTGAAAAGTAAGTAAGTAAGATAAATCTTTTCATATTATGTGAATTGTGCATTTTAAGATTAACAAAAAACATTATACATCATAAATGATAAATACACACGCTGCACCCGGCCCATTTGACCTATAAGTCACTTTTTATATTTTAACAATGATTGTACATGCATAGTGCATAACACATTATATATTATTTATATAAATGTTGTTTTCTAGCATTAAATAGAATATGAAGAAATTTTGCAATTTGCCTTTGGTTCTTTTCCATCAAAAAAGGGCCTGCTACACATCGCTGGCTAGAGGTCTAGAATAAACCGAAGTGGGGGCCCAGGGGGCAAGGAAGTTTTGGGTTTAAGGGCTTTTAAAGTTATTTTGAGGGGTTTATTTAGCAATAAATTCTATACATAATGATAAATTTTGGCCACCAAAAAAAAAAAAAGCCTCCCCCCCTGCTAAATCCGCCACTGTAATATAAAATAGTAACACCTTTAATTGTTTCTTGTGAAGATATTTTTACAAAAAATCTTCGTTATTATTATTTTTATTTATGCAAATACAATGAAAACAATTACAGTATCAGCATTGGCTGCGTGTGATCAATAATTTATTGTATTTTCCGGCTCTTTTTCTGACTGCACGAATTTTTATGACACAATATTACGAAATTTAAAGTATGTCAAATTATTGGAGTTTCTACATTTCTTGCATAAATGTTCAATTTCATTTTTTTTTTTTTAATGCGTTAGTACGTGGAGCGTGAAATGTCTGGTTACATGCACACCTTTAAAAGAAGGCTATTGCAATACGGTATAACAGTTTTACCTTTTTATGTTATGAAATGCAAATGTACCAAGCCTGTGTCAGTCTTCGGGTCAGAAGGGGGGAAAACCCAAAAACAATCTGATAAAATTAAAGATTTTCGCAAAAGATAACAAGAAAGTTTTTCATGGCGAAAATTGAATTTAACAAAGCAAAGACATTTACCGTCGATTTCATTCGTGAATTCGTGACAATACAGTACATTTGGCCAAGAGGGTATAAGATTGATAATTAACCATATTTTCAACAATTGATTCCCTTAATGCGAAAGTGCGCCGTGAGCGGTTGTCGCATAAATAACGAGAGGTTTGGTATGTTGTTTTGGTGGGAGTCGCTCCAAGCTGAAGCGGTGCTCAGAACTTCGCTGATTGTGATTTGACACGGGGAAATTAGTGGACCATACCGATAATAGACAAGGAATCAATTCAGAAAATCAATTCAGGTAAGAGGATTAAAATAAAAAATTGAATAAGAACAAAATGTCAAGCACTGTGATACTATATCGTTAAATTCATAGGAACTTTGATTTATAATTTCATTGATAAAGTTGGACAAAGTTTAAATCAGTGTGTGTACTGGAATCCAGTCAGTATAAAAACTTTGTTATACAAAGATTAAGAGAACTCAATGGACCTACCCTCAGGTATTTATTTTGAGGAGATGAAATTCATGTTTGAGTTCACATCCATTAATTCTATGAATGGAATAGGGATATTGCAGTAATTTTATTTACCTATGACGTATGTACACAGTGCCGCATGGTTTAGTTCCCCCTAGTTTGAATTACAGAAAGGAAACGATTTTTAGTTTTTGCCAGTAGTTTATATATGCGTCAGTACCGGAAAGTATAAATTCATTATTGTCCTACCACACCGTGAGACCGTGTATGTTTTTTTTGTTTTGTTTGGTATTTTAATTACATGTATATACATTAAACCAATGCTCTTTTGCGGAGATGTGATTTCTGTTAGGGGTATTTGTTTCACAGATTTTTTTTCTCCATTGGTTTCATTTTCATAAACTTTAGATTTTTAACCTTTTCTGCAATTATCGAATTTAATCAAAGACAAATGCAAGGTTGTTCAAAGTCTATAACAATTTTGAACACTGTTATCTGAAGTTAAATATGATTTTTGTAATATCGGACACCAGGAATCCAATGCCTTATTGGCACTACAATGGTACCTGACCAGTTGCACATTATTTTGGACACCGGCCTTTCACCGCAGTGGCATAGCCCCGATCATGGACTTCTCGTAAAGATGTCAATTTCTCGTCCTTCGCCTGGTCAGTTGGAAGATTCGCCCAGTGGAGTGATCTGTTGCTCCTGACAATGAAAAGGAAATATCCAGGCCCTCTTTGTTCTTCCTGTCTGTTTTGACATCGCGTTTATTAATGCATCTTAAATAGTTCACATATACCATGACACTTAACAAGGCTGGCCGTGACTTCCGTAACGTTTGTTGTTTTATACAATAGTAAAAATTCCGTACTAACACATGTCTTGGTTTTCTTTATTATAGTTTTTACATTGATAGCTTATCAATCATCAAAAGGTGTGACGATTCCTTAATAATTAGGTCATGGGTTATTAATTATTAAAACCGAGAGTTGTACGAGGACTCGCAAGGCCATCATCGCATTACTATCGGTATTGTACTGACGAGTTGCGATCAAATACATCGTCTTAAATTTTATAAATTGATCAAAATGTCGGTTTGATAAACAGCAATATCCAGGGTGTAGAATTACAATATATTTTGGATATTTATTGGACAATATCCACACACAGGAGATACCAGAGGGAGTCTAAAATTTATATTTTGAATACTTGAAATTATCGGTCTTATCGAGAGCCTACAGAGGGACAAATATCAAAGTTGAAATCGAAGCTCTCCAGAAAAGGAAATATTTGCATTCTACCGGTAGTTAAAACAACCATTCCATAGATTTCAAAAAGGCTTATTAGATGTCCTCAATAGGAATTTGAAGCAATTCTATTTAAAATCACGTATTTAAAGAGGCACGTGCCTACACATAATTTTTACAAAAAAAATAAAAATAATAAAATAAAATGTTAAAATTCCATATTTTCGCTTATTAAAAGTAATTAATTATAAACCCAACAATGGCGCAATGTCAACACTTTCCCTTTCTAAAGGCGTATCTTTATCTCCCGGACTCGGATACTTTGACCATTCAATTACATATGTAAAACAATCAGAAATCATGCACACTGCACAACTCCCACGACACCTGACCATTCAATTAAAACAATCAGAAATCATGCACATTGCACAACTCCCACGACACTCCGGGGAAAACAACTCCAGCACCTCCGCACCTGCATCTCCTTTTTTCTACGTCTTTTCTCTCTTCCAAGTCTCTTACAAGATAAAGGTTGTCTGATATAATAACTTGAAACTTTTTTTGAATTATAGCATTCAATACCCCCTCCAATCATCAGCTTTAAAAATGGGGTTTTTAAAATGGCTTTCCACCATACAAGGCCGGGGGTTGTTGTTGTTGTTGTTGTACTGGGTGCATGTGCCCCCTGCCCCCCCATTTTTAAAATGAAATGCTGAACCTAAGAGACTTCCGGGAACTTCGGCCCTCTGGAACGCCCCTACCAGGGCCCGTCCTAGACGCACTGGGGTTCTTAAGCGGTCCCCAGACCCAATGAAAATGCTAAGACCTCTCAGCTTCTGGGGGCTTCACCCCCTGGACCCTTACCAGGGTCAGCCCTGAACCAGCTGGAAGACTAAAGCGGCCCCAAGATCCCTTATCTTGTATTGTGCACCTCCCAATGGAAATTCCAGGTTACGGTCCTGCCATAGGAGACAGGCTTTTGTTTTTCTTTCTGGAAAAAATGCATGTTGGGGAGTGGGGGTGTATTTTTTCTATCAATTAATTTGATAACGCTGAAAAAAATTATCAAAAATCTTACCTCTGCTGGAAAAAAAATTGGATTGTACTTTTTTCCCTTCTACTAACAAACATTTCATGAAAGAGACACAAAATTTTGTGTAAATATTATATTTATAAGAATTTGTTCCAAGTGATCTCAAAACACGAAATATGTTTTCCCTCGAGGGGCAGCCCCCCCCCCCCCTCCCCGTCCCCTGAACCCTCCACCAGGGCACTGCCCTGAGACCCGCTGGGGCCTCCCCCCCCCCCCGATGGAGTAGTACCGCATAGATAGTTATAACTGTATCTATGTCTATACTTCCTCAAGGCCCAAGCTACGCCACTTTAAGCGAAAAACGTTAAAAATAACAGTAAATTCGACTTTTCTAAGCATATTTTTGCATGGAGTGGGTCAAGTCTTCATTGTGAACGAAGTAAAATTAGTGCATATTCATGTGTAAAAATTTTTGTAAATAAAAGTATACGAATATTTGACCCACTCTATGAAAAAAAAACTTACTTTTTGTATACTACAACTTTTGTCGCATTATCCCGAAAATTTCTGTGTCCAAATTCGGGTGACTTTAGATAGCTTCGATTTTAAACTAGGCTTTCCATTATTATATGTATTTGTCTTTGGTAAATTATGCTCTATTTTAGTATGATGATCACAAGTAATCATTTCGAGCATGTGGCTAGTGAATTTAATGTAAACAAATATGGGGCATCTTGTTGTGAAAACTTAAAGGGAAGTTAAGTCCTGAGAACAATTTCAACAACGGTTTTGAAGTTAAATATTCAACCTGTGTAGACTGTATAAAAGACATAGTACAATACAAAAAGGCGAAGTTAACATTGTGTCAAACGTAATCATCATCCAAAAAAACAAAAAAACATATACAAAATCGAGTGTAGGGCAACACGGACCTCCGACAATCTGCCCCTTTCTTGGGGAAAATTTCACAGCAAATGTACGTCAGAGTTGTACCAAAAGCGGCGAGAGCACAAACTGGTGCCTTTGTTATATTTGGTAATTGGTATTTTAGCATCGGTAGATACAAAACTCAAAGCATCAAAGTGTCACACAGAAGGCAGTATTAAGAGAAAATAACTGACTTAATTTCTAGACTTGGGTCCAAAGCAATAACCAATGTGTTAAAAATCGTTCTTTAAATATTTTGGACAGCTTTTAGTACGGTACTATATCTATTTGTATCAATGTGACACCCAGTCGTGTTTAGGCAAAGCTCACCTATCTTCTTTTAGCAGTATACATATAATAAATGGGTAACATTTATTACCTATCCACTTAACTTAGGCGGCAAAGAAAGATTTCAATTCTATGAGTTGACTAAAATTGAAAGTGATTAATTCTGTTGTCGTTTCTGATGAATCAGATGATCAGACAATTTGTCCAATTTGATTGTTTCCAGGTGAGATGTAACTAGCATGCTCTGCCAACAAACAGTAATGAAAATGTCGTCTGCGGTCATCTGTGTCTGTTTCGTCTGGGTACAGATTCTGCTGGTCAAAGAAGCAGCTGCTGTGGATGATGATGATTTGTTGTCAGTTAACATCAATGCTACCGGAAGTGATGACGACATATCGACTACGTCATCACCAGACGGTCATACAACCACGGACCAAACTTTGATCTCACCGTTTCTTACCTCTTTGGCGATTCCAACATACGGTCCAACAGACAATTCAAACGATTCACTGATAGACAGTTTAAATGCTACCGGAAGTGATGACGACATGATATCAACTACGTCATCACCAGACGGTGATACAACCACGGACCAAAATCTGATCTCGCCATTCCTTACCTCTCCGGTGAGTCCAACATACGGTCCGACAGACAATTCAAACGATTCACTGACAGACAGCTTTAATGCTACCGGAAGTGATGACGACATAATATCAACTACGTTACCATCATATGGTGATATAACTAAGGACCAACATTCAATCACAACAATTTTCGCCTCTTCGGTGAGTCCAACAGACAGTTCAAATGATTCACTGATAGACAGCGTTAATGCTACCGGAAGTGATGACGACTTAATGTCGACCACATCCCCGACGGATGGTGATACGGCCTCCCCGGTGAGACCAACAGACCATTCCATTGTAGTCGAAACAACAACAGAAATGAATGATGACGCAGTTTCTAGCACAACAGAGACGCACACAGAATTGTTTGCGTCAACTTCAACGCCTGCATCCGTTGTGTCTACAGTGGATGATGACGCAAATATGACAACAGCACACAGTGAATCTGCTTGGACATCAGCAGCACAGAGTTCTGACGTCACCTCAACGTTGTTCAGATCCACGTCACCCAGTAGTCGTCACCCGACCTCCACATCGCTTGAGCCAACGTTTATCTCAAACTCCACCGCACCCTCTCCACCACCTACGGACTCGATAGAGGCCTGCGAGATCTGCAATTTTAGTGGCTTCTGTAACGAGAACCAGACCGAATGCAACTGTTTCCCGGGGTTCTTTGGTAAGTAATGAAGTTTGGCATAGCATAAAGCACTTTGAATTAAGTTATACGATATAATTTAACTTGGTGTAGTTTACACTTTATAATTTGCGGAGACGCAGAGAATTATGGGTAGTATTGGTATAGTGAATGATGCTAAAGTCAAATGAACCAATCAAATTGAGTGTAACAAGTAAACATAAATCATTCATATAGATCTAGTGATCAGTCAATTTAAAAGTCTGTTAAACTCCTCTCCGTTTCTACACACAAATACTTTGAAGTTGATATTAAAGCAATGCTGGAGTTCCTCAATGACAGTATCTTGGCAGTCTTTGGTGATCGGGTTTTCAAACAGTCAGTTGGAATTCCCAAGGATACGAACTGTGCTCCTTTGTTAGTTGTATTTTTACTAGGCAGATTTAAAAGTTTCTACACGAGAAGGAAAAAATCCTTAGCGGTGACCTTTAATTCGACATATCGACGACCCTTTATCTATTAATGATAATAATTTTCATTCATATGTCGATTCGATATATCCCAGCGAACTAAAAATAAAAGACACCACAGTCTTCCATATCTGCTTCGTACGTGGATACTGGTATTTTATTGAACAGGCAAATTAGCAACTCAATTTTATGACAAACGGTAACGATTTCAGCTTCCCCATCATCAACTTCCCATATTTATTTAGCAATATTCCATCATCACCTGCATATGGTGTGTATGTCTCAACTTATTCGATACGCAAAGGCTTGTTCTGCATATGATCAGTTTTTGAATCGAGACAGGCTTCTTTAATACAAACAAGTTTTACAGGGGTTTCAACAGTCACGTTTAAAGACAACACTTCGCAAATTTTATGGTTGTTTTAACGACCTAGTTTGCCAGTATAGCCTGCCATTGGGTGTGTTTTATAGTAATTGTTAAGGGCATACGCAATGTACATTTCACAATTTTTTTTCTATCTCCAAAATTGAAGACTTCCAATGACAATGATTAGAGTTACAGACAACACAAACATCATTCAATCCCTTCAGAATTAATTGGTGATGATGAAAATATAATTATACAACAACTGGCAGTGTTTTTGTAGTATGTATACGTACATTCGCATTGCATTTGCATTCTTCAAAGAGAGGTAACTCAGAATTCAAGTATGAATAATGGTGCAAATTACATTCTTCATCAACTGTTATCTTTTCAAAAATACAGGAAATATATCCTGGTTTTTTTCTCAAAGAATATCTAAGGGTACAATGATTTTATAGTAAGAATAGTTCTATAAAATATATACAGATAACGAACGTTGCGTATGACCTTAAGCCGTTCTTTATACACTGATTTTGACTACGAATTACTCCGTTTACCTAATCAAGACAATGGGCTCACGGCGGATGTGACCGGTCGACAGGAGATGCTTACTCCTCCTAGGCACTTTGTCCCACCTCTGGTGTATCGATGGTATACCTTGTAAGTGAATGTTTTGATATTGCACCGCCGCCACCGCCTATTTACTAGTAATTAAGGCATTCATATTGTACAAGGATTCAACAGTATATATAGCGAGATGTGGAGAATTGTCCCTTTCTATTTGACGATTATCTCAATCTTCTTTTAATCGTAAATTTAGGAAAGTACAGTGTGTATCAGAGAACATAAGAGACAGATGGACAGATGAGAAACTCATTGTCGCTGTATTCATTCATTTGTTATCATCAGAAACAATTTTTAAATTATTTTACACATATATACTTAGTGTTATAATGTGGACCTTGTACACTTCTCCTCGTACGATGCTCATATTCTGTTAGAGGGTGGGAACTTGTGCCTGATCCCTTTGTTTGACTTATTCTCTATTTAAAATTTCTTTCCAATGATCTTCTCCAACAATGCATGTTTTAAATGTTTCCACCTTTTGGATAATCTTAACATCTCTGGAAATCGTCTGAGGACATCTCCGACTTTTGAGAGATGAAAATAATTTTATTTCTTTTTTCCGGTCAGTTGATCATAAAAAAAAAAATAGAAATAGAAGCTTGTTCGATATAGAGGAAATACGCATTTACAACACATTTTAGCGCCGAAGGTGTGAAAGTGCATTGTCTGAAAACGCGCAGGTGAAAACAATCAAACGATTTTCACCAGCTGTAAACTGCATTCCAAGGTTATTGATAAAGCATATTCTTTTATTGGGAAACGACACTATGTATGGTAAATTGTTACAAAACAGTTCTTGATGGCCGCGGAAAATATGTTCAAGGAGTTGTGCCAGAAATGGCATGGACAATAACATTAAACAGCCATTCCAAAATGCCATTGAGGTTTTTATTAATTTGTTTTATTTTATTTATGTGTTCGTCCAATATTTTTTTACGTGTACTCCCAATGATGTATATAAACAAAGATTTTACGTAAATATTTTGAAAGTGAAAATTCTGGTGAATTTCTTTTTTATCTAAATAGAAATAATCTTACATAAAATACGAATTCTATAGATCAAGCCATTTCATGTAGAGTCAGTCGTGGGCGTAGAAGCGAAGGAAAGGTTAATTTGAACACGATTCTGGCAGCTACTTTTGCATTTTGACAACGTATTTTGTCACCCGACTGTTACCCGGTATTTGGTTGATAAATGATGTAAATAAGCGGAAGTAATATTCATTTTTAGGCGTTGCTTTTAATTTCATGGTTCATTGATTCAACATTCCCGGATCTATTGGTCAGTTAACGTGTGTGTGTTTGTGTGTGTGTGTGTGTGTGTGTGTGTGTGAGAGAGAGAGAGAGAGAGAGAGAGAGAGAGAGAGAGAGAGAGGCAGGCTCATTTTCTTAATTAAAAGAATTCACCGGTACATATTTAACTACATTATATTTTTGCGCAAGAACAATATGAACGCCAAGATAGAATTAAGGTTAATATAGAAAAGTGACAGTGGGCCGAACATACCCTACACAATGACTACTGTAAACCACGCCTCTAATAGGGGTAAGACGCAGTCAGGACCCGATAAGTTTAGAAGACCAAACTCTTGTCTTTTACTTACAGCAAGGAATCATTATTATTTTTTAGCTTGGCTAAGACATATTGAGGTCATATTTTGGCGATTCAAATAAAAAAAAAAGAATAACTTAGGGGGCGGGCGCGGGTAGGGGCGAATACTGTGTGACCTTGTGGGGACTTGCCGCATTTCATTTCTTTATTTCGCATAGACCAGTAACATGGTGTAGAGATAATATCACGATAATTTTTATGCAAATATTCTGTTGGGCTTTTTAGTCTGGGTAACATTTTTTTCATGCACTCCAAATATCTCGACACAACTCCAGAAAAATACAGAAACACAGAAAATCGTGTGCCACAACTACTGTGACTGATACATTTCCAAACTCCAGGAACTCCCCAAGTTAAGTCATTTTCTATTACATTGTAATGATAAAATATTACTTTGGCAGGTGACAAGTGCGAGTTTGTGGACAACTGTGTCGTCAGTCCGTGCCCAGTGGGGACAGAGTGTGTTCCGCTAGAAAACCAAGAGTACAGGTGTGAAACCAGTAAGTACTTATGATAGTCAGTGTGTCACAGTACACGTGTGAAACCAGTAAGTAGGTATGATAGTCAGTGTGGCACAGTACAGGTGTGAAACCAGTAAGTGCTTATATGATAGTGTGTCTCAGTACACGTGTGAAACCAGTAAGTAGGTATGATAGTCAGTGTGGCACAGTACAGGTGTGAAACCAGTAAGTGCTTATATGATAGTGTGTCTCAGTACACGTGTGAAACCAGTAAGTAGGTATGATAGTCAGTGTGGCACAGTACAGGTGTGAAACCAGTAAGTGCTTAAACAGTATAAGTACTTATGATAGATCCAGTTTGTCACAGTACAGTGTTGTGAAACCAGTAAGTACTTATGATAGTCAGTGTGTCACAGTACAGTGTGAAACCAGTAAGTACTTATGATAGTCAGTGTGTCACAGTACAGGTGTGAAACCAGTAAGTACTTATGATAGTCAGTGTGTCACAGTACAGGTGTGAAACCAGTAAGTACTTATGATAGTCAGTGTGTACAGCAGGTGTGAAACCAGTAAGTACTTATGATAGTCAGTGTGTCACAGTACAGGTGTGAAACCAGTAAGTCTTATGATAGTCAGTGTGTCATGTCACGTGTAACAGTAGTGCTTGAATCGTCAGCCGTGTGAAACCAGTAAGTCTTATGATAGTCAGTGTGTCACAGTACACGTGTGAAACCAGTAAGTACTTATGATAGTCAGTGTGTCACAGTACAGCGTGTGAAACCAGTAGTACTTATGATAGTCAGTGTGTCACATGACACGTGTGAAACAGTAAGTACTTATGATAGTCAGGGTGTCACAGTACACGTGTGAAACCAGTAGTACTTATGATAGTCAGGTGTCACAGTACACGTGTGAACCAGTAAGTACTTATGATAGTCAGTGTGTCACAGTACAGGTGTGAAACCAGTAAGTACTTATGATAGTCAGTGTGTCTAGTACACGTGTGAAACCAGTAAGTCATTATGATAGTCAGTGTGTCACAGTACACGTGTGAAACCAAGTAAGTACTTATGATAGTCAGTGTGTCACAGTACACGTGTGAAACCAGTAATACTTATGATAGTCAGTGTGTCACAGTACACGTGTGAACCAGTAAGTGCTTATGATAGTCAGTGTGTCACAGTACACGTGTGAAACCAGTAGTACTTATATAGTCAGTGTGTCACAGTACAGGTGTGAAACCGTAGTACTTATGATAGTCAGTGTGTCACAGTCACGTGTGAAACCAGTAAGTGCTTATGATAGTCGTGTCAAGTACACGTGTGAAACCAGTAAGTACTAGTAGTCAGTGTGTCACAGTACAGGTGTGAAACCCAGTGAGTACTAAATTAATTGACCAGGTGTCAGTCCAGTGAAGGACACTGTCTGTAAATTTTTATAGACCCTAGTAATTAACATTAACTACATGGCAAATAACCATTTGAAAATGGCATATATACACACCAATAGGGTAGTAATGTCGTAAACTCATCTTTTGTCCATTTGTTTTTGGCGTTTATGCCCTCGGAATCTTCGATTCGGGAGAATATAATTTGTCCGTTTGTCTGACTGTCCGCAAGAAAAACTTCAACATTGGCCATTACTTTTGAAGGCAAGTGATAGGACTTTCATATTTCATATGTGTGTTCCTTATGACAAGCCCTTTCTACTGGTACCAAAATTTTTGACCTCCTGACATTGACCTTGAAGTTTAACCTACTTTTCAAAAACTTTAACATTGGCCATAACTTTTGAATGGTAGGTGATAGGACTTCAGATTCTTATGACAAGCCCTTTCCACTAATACCAACATTTTGACCTCCTGACCTTGACCTTGAAGTTTGACCTACTTTTCAAAAACTTTAACATTGGCCAGAACTATATTGAATGGTAAGTGATAGGACTCTTATATTTCACATGTGTGTTTCTTATGACAAGCCCTTTTCTAATGGTGCCACATTTTTTGACACCCTGACCTTGACCTTGAAGTTTGACATATTTTTCAAACACTTTAACATTGGCCATAACTTTTGAATGATGTGATAGGACTTTCATATTTCACATGTGTATTCTTTATGACATACCCTTTCCATTAGTACTAAAACGTTTGACCTACTTTTCAAAAACTTTTAACATTGGCCATAACTTTTGAATGGTAAATAATAGACTTTTCAAATTTCACATGCATAATCTTTTTGGCAAGCTCCTTCCACTGGTGTGTGGAATCCGGGGGCATCAGTGTTTCACAAACACATCTTGTTTGTTTGTTGTTTTTTTGTTTTTTTTTTAAGCTTTTTCCTAAATAAATTGTAGAAGATAGTTCAAGATACCTCTATCAAACTTCATACACAATTAAAGTTTGTGATACACCATGGGTATATGTTGATCTCAGATATTTGGATTTGATTCTAAATAGCTTATGAAGGATATACTTCAGTATGTTCATGCACATATAAACCTATGCCCCCATGTTTGACCTTGATTGTTTATATGACCTTGACCTCCCACTCATATCCTTTGACTATATTCCTTATGTATTTTTTTTTCAGTGTTAGTCACAATGTAATATTAATGTTACCAGTATCTCAGAATCAAATATTGAAAAGGATGATCCACAACACTGGTAAATTCCGCATTGTATGTAATGGAAACTAGAAACATGACAGGGTTCGAAATTCACTATATAAAACTCGCAAAATGCGAGTTGAAATATCTAATATTAGCGAGTTAAGAATTTGGAAACTCGCAAAATATTGCGAGTTAATTTTTTCCCGGAAAACCCTCTTCCTTTCCGGTTTTGTCTACTAGCTTTGTTAGAAACATTGTTTCATGCCTGAATTTACTGAATAGTCTCTGTATAAAAGTTAAACAATAAACACAATTAGGCTTCTTTTTTTTTTACAGTTTTTAATCAGTTACGGGTATGTACTTTGCGTCATTGATTAAAAAAATTACACGTCTGATGTCGTCTGAAATTAAGATTTTAAGCTTTAGTTTTAAATTGCTAGTAGTCTTTGGAAATTGCGAGTTCAAATTATGAATACTAGCAATTAATTGCGAATTGCCAAAATTGGGAGTTTCTATCCCTGCATGAGACTTGAAAACTAAAGTGCAGCGGTTCTGGGTTAATGAATGAGAAGTTGAGACGTATAGCCAGGCCAAGTGTTGACTCACCCCAAACCCACAATACATATAAAATCAGACGACATGTCAGAACGGCTCATTGATTGCAGTGTTGTCAGCTACTCCCAGGGTTTTATGTGTTGGTCACCGAGGTATGGAGATTGTTTAGGGATGTGTTGTGCTGGTATTCACATCTATTGATGTTGTGGACAGACTGCAACCATAAAAATGTCCACAGTCCATCGAATATCAATGAGCTGCATTCTCTGTTGATTAGCAATAATTAAGTGCAATTAGTTCATACAATTATCATATTTTTGTCCCCTTTGTGAAAGCTATAAATATCTTCGTTTGGCTTTATCGTTTCATATTTCATCTGTTATTCTTCATACATTGGTTTCAGAATATCCAAAGTTTTCTGTTGTTTTTTAAAAACTTAATCATGATTTTTTTTGCTTTACCATATGTAAAGGAATATGTGAATTAATATGATATTTTGCATTTTATTTTGATATAATTGACTACGGTAATCTTTGTTTGAGTTTTAGCCGTCACACTTGACATAAATAATCTGCATGACTTAATATCAACCTGTATTGTTTGTGGTTAAAAGTGTCACAAGAATTGTCTCATTGTCATTAGCAATAAACTCCTCATAAGGAATTTACACGACTTTATAATGACTTGTATTGATTTTGTTGTTAAAAGGTCAAGGTCATTGGGTCATTTTTATACCCCCGCCATAAAATGGCTGGGGCATATAGTGTTACCCTGTTCCGTCATATCTGTATTCCCGTCATCATTTGGGTTTCCGTTCATTATCTCTTGCAAATGAGTATCAACACATCCATTCAACTCAAACTTTGATATATATGGATACAGTCGCAGGATATTGCAGGTCAAGTTCGAATTTGGTCATGGTCCGTGATTTTTGACAGAGTTAGCCCTCTTGAACTTAGAAAACCCCAGATCATTTTCGTTTCCGTTCATTATCTCTGCAATGGTTGCACACATTCAACTCAATTGATATATGGATACACCACAGTTCATGCATTTGAAAAACTTTCAATTTCACCCTTACAAATTTCCCTCACAAGTAGTAGGCGGGGGCATTCGGTCGCACCGACACATTCTATTTTTTTTTATTTTTTTTTTATACAAGAAATGGTTTCAAGATGATGTCTGACATACTATTTAAGCTATATAGAAATGATTCTTCAAGTGAAAAGACTCCATACAAATGTTATGTACAATTGCCTGAAAAGTAGGCATTGGGAAAACCCCAGAAAATACACTGTATGGTAGCCTGGGAAATAAGCATGACCAAGAAATAAAGGTGTAATATCTGAATAGGGATGCAGGCTTCAAAATAAAGGAAAATACAAGCAGTACAATTCATTGTAGGCGACACCACTTTTTTATTTTTAAAAGTACCACTAATGAGGATCAAAACATGCATGTCTGCTGCAATAAAGACACAGTCTGAGTAAAAGATGGTAATTCTTAGTGATTTGGATGCAATGAAAAAATTCCGGAAACATACTGTAACAGTTTGTTGGGGTTTTTTTTTGCCATCAAGGCATCGAAAACCTAAACCACCCTCTGATGTTTAGCAAAGAATCTAATTAAAATTAGATCTTCCATCCGCTCCCCGCATGGACGTGACATATCAAAACCGGGGTCAGGGAGCAGTTGGAAGATTTTATTTTAATTAGATTGGATTTGGTCTCACTCAGGTCTTATTGTTCATCACAAAAGTATGATCTCTGAAGTTTTGGCATGTCCAGATGATATCTCAATCCACTTGATAACATATTGTCTGTCTGTTTGCAGATGATTCTATCTCCACTGTAGAAATCAACTGTCCATTTTGTAATCGGAATGGCGACTGTATCGTATCCAACAACTCAGATGTGTTCTGCGATTGCCACCCGCCTTACCAAGCTATTCTTAATGTTACTGTCAATCTGTCAATTCCTTGTAGTGTAGATTAAATTATGTTAATTACACTGTTACCCTTGGGACAGGGTGAGTGCCACAATAGGGATTTCAAGTCGTTATAAGAATCTACAAAAAAAAAAAAAATATTAATATATATTTCATTGGAACACTGCAATGGTACTATTTCTGAAAACCAGAATATATTATGCCGCCAAGCATCATATTCATGCTAACAAAAACGAAACTTAAAAACAAAAACAAAAAGCAAAAACCAACCAACCAAAACAAAAAGAAAATCCAAACCAAATACAAACAAAACGCAACCATTTTCGGTGGTTGTATTCCATGATACATATATGTATCTTTATATATATTTTGCTAATTTATTTTTATGGATTTTTCTTGCAAAAAAAGTGGAGAACTGCAGAAAATGCCCTTTGTGCGGCTTGGAAAAAAACCCATTTGTAAGGTTACAAATTGTTAAAATTAAATTCATTCAAATTTATGCTGGCTATATTGCATTGTCAATTGCTTCAAATCAAATAATATTTATTTAAAGTTGGA